>JANRGW010037320.1:0-14750 GCA_024733675.1 Psilopsiagon aymara
GATTTAATTAACCCTCCACCCCCCCCGAATGTGCTGAGCTCAGAGGTAACGGTGATGCTAACAAGGGCGATGAGGCTCCCCCCGGCGTGACGTCACCGCTTCCCCCGCGCTGAGGTCAGGTTCTATTTGCATACCGCATCTTTCAGCCAATCAGCGCCGCCACCGCCCATGACGCCGTCCGGAGCCATGATATATAAGGGCAGCGCGGCGCGGGCGGCGCACATCGCGCGGCGGTCCTTGTCGTTCCCCGTCGGTGCGGAGCGGTCCCGGCATGAGCCATCGCCGAGGGCCGCGGCAGGACATGGTCCCCGAGATCGCCGCCGCCGTCGGCTTCGTCTCCGGGCTGCTGCGGACGCGGGGCTGCGTCAGCGAGCAGCAGCTCCAGGTCTTCAACGGGGCGCTGCGGGAGGCACTCGCAGGTGAGGGGCGGCCCGGGCAGCGCAGTGGCTTTGCGGAGGGGAAAGGCGCCCGCTTGGTGTCCTTTGGAGTTCCCTGCGTGTCAGCATCCTCTTGTGTCGGGCACCCCTCTGCGCTGCCCTTATTGATAGGTACATATTCGTGCCATGGGGTGCCCGCCCGTGTCGCTCTGGGCACTTGTAGGGATGCCTGCGCCTCACTGGGCACCCACCGGGGTCCCCGTGGGCTTCTGAGCCAACTGCTTCAGCCCTGGAAGTGAATCGATTCCCTGCTTTGTGCAGCCTGTCTGCTTGAGCCTGTTATTCCTGGGATCAGGGTACAGCTGATCCAAAGCTGATCCTGTTTGCCCTGTGTCGGTGGGGCTTGGCACTCCCATCCCCACTGGGTGGTTCAAGTGTCTCCTTCCAGCCTGACACAGCTTTACGTTATCAGCCCTAATAGGGAGGGGTGGTTGGTTCGCTGCTGTGCTGAGATAAGGGGTAGCAGTGTGCCCCGGAGCTTAGGGAATGACCTGAATGTTACTCCCTGGCTGTGGTGGTTTGCTGTCGGTGATACGGTATCTGCCATGGGCACTGCGGTGTTCGGGGTGAGGTGGTGTTGAGGTCCCATCACTGTCTGAGACCTGAAGAGCTGCATTCCTGTGCCTTGGAGCAGTTGAGTGCTCGGATCTGGAGCCTCTGTCTGCAGCAGGCAGCCTAAGGAGGACAGTGAGGAGTGGGAGCCTCTTGGCACCGCAGCGGGATGCAGCCCTCCTCTGAGCTGCTGCTCACAGCTTTTCCCTTCTCGCTTCCCTTACAGAGCACTACAAACACCATTGGTTTCCCGAGAAACCCTTCAAAGGCTCTGGGTATCGCTGCATCCGCATCAACCACAAAATGGACCCCATTATCAGCAAGGCAGCTAGCCACATCGGACTCAGCCTCTCACAGCTCTACCAGCTCCTGCCCAGCGAGCTCACGCTCTGGGTGGACCCCTACGAGGTCTCGTACCGCATCGGGGAGGACGGCTCCATCTGTGTCTTGTATGAAGCGACTGCAACGAAACCAGGCAGCTCCTATGGGGTGCTCACCTGCAAGAACCAGCTGATGTTAGGTCGCACCAGTCCTTCCAAGAACTACATCATGACTGTCTCCAGCTAAATACTCCTCTTGTCCTCGCACTGCCAAGACACGGGCTACTGTATACCTCACCTGAGGATCTATTTTTAAGATGAAGAGCTATTTATATTTTTTAAAAAAATTCCAAGAAAATCCATAATTAAAATATTTGGGCACTGCTTCGGGCTGGAGCGGTGTCTTTAGGTGCCTTTTTTAAAGCTGTTGCAAGCTTATGAGTTTTTATTCTGAAGCCGATATCTACCTAATTAGTGTTGGATGGTAATTTGGGGCTGGTTTGCTCACTTGGGCAGCTTGGAGTGGAGGATGAGGGGGAAGAGCCAGGCTTGGTGGTGGCTGATTCTGTGTCACCTTTTCGCCACCCCGGTACCCAGCGCTGTTGCTGTATTGCATTAGTGCTGGGGAAGGGATGAAGGAGCTGCTGACTTCCCTCTGCTGACTTCACTCCTCAGATCTCTCTGGGGCCTGGATAAAGTGTGTGTGGGAAGCTCACCCCAGGGCTGGGTGATGCTGGGGACCCGGGATCCCTCTCTTTTGCCTTTGCACATCTCTGGACCCACTTTGTGACTATTGCAGCTCTGCTCTGCCCCACTCCTAGCACAAAGTGAGGGGGACCGTGGCCTCTCTCCACCCCTCTGTCTTTCCTATCTGCTGCTGAAAGAGGCCACATCGGTATCTGTGCCCTGTGAAATGGAGCAAGGTAGAGATGCTCTGGGGCTCAGGCTGTGCAGAGGAGGTCCCCAAGCTGAATATTGGAGCACTGTTGGGTCCTGGTGCTCCCTGGTACCTGAATCATTGAGCAGCTGTGAATTACAAAGCCTTTCTGCTATGTGTAGCTTAGACACCAGCCCATGACGCACACTACTCTTGTGTGGCCTCCTGTGAAAGCTGCCTAATCCAATGCTGATGACTTGCCAAGTCACTTCTCCAGAAGAGCTGAAGCCACTCACCTTGTGCTGTGGAGGTTGGTGTGTCAGAACCCCCTTTTCCCTTAATCAGAAGTATCTGGGGGGGGTCTCTTCCTCCTAGATGTGGGGTGGTTGGATGCTTTGGTGTCCTAACGCCGCTTTTAAAGTCACAGCACTTTTCTCCTCCCGCTCTGGGTTATGTGGCTGTCCCTGTGAGCTGTCTCCACTGACACCTTGGTAAGGGGCATCACTTGGTGCTGGGCTCTTGGTACACAAGTTTTGCACAATTAATGCCTGGTCCTGTGCTCTGTCTGTTCAGGCAAAGCTCCTCCTGTAGTCCCAAGGGTACTGGTATTCAGGGAGACTCTGCACCAGTGGTGATCAGGATTTGGCCCTTAAACCTACAATGGGGTGGGAGCTGAAAGTGCTGCCCCAGGAGCTTGACCTATTGGGAATGAGCCTTTACCAGGGTGTTGTATGTCTGTTGCCTTTTTACTTGCCAGCTCCTCCAGTGATCCTGCACCGAGGAAGCAGGACCTGGCCGTGGTGGTTGTAATGAAGCTTTCCCAGCTCTGTCTCTTAGCACATGGGCTTTAACCTCTCTCTTCTCTGACCTGGCACTGACTGCTCTAACCAGAGTCATTCTCGCCCAGCCTGTGATGAATCAAGTTCTCAGACATTTGTGCAATATACTTCCACATCTTGGGTGCTCTGGGAGAGGAACCACAGTCATTAGCTTGGCTTTTCATAGGTAAGAATAATCCTGCGCAAGTCCCCATCTCCGACCGCTAAAGGAAGCTCAGCTTCTTGTAAGCCACAAATCCCAACTTCCAGACCTGGAAAAGCAGCCCTCTGAAAATGTCAAGTTGGGGGAGTTGTTTGTCCTTGGAACAGGAATAGCAGACGGGGGCTCTGGGGTTGCATCACTTCCCTCTGCATCACTTGAATTGCTCCTGTCAGCAAAGCTCAACTGAAGCACTTGGGGCTTTTCCCTTGGTGAACTTGTGCAATAGGTGACCTCACCGAGAGCGGAGCACTTGGGAACTCCCCAAAAGCCGTCTCCCTTTCCAAGGAAAAGGGATCTTGGTGCTTCTTGGACCTGCTCACACGGAAAGCCCATGGTGAGAGCTGCAGCCTGTGCTCGCTTTGCTGGAGCCCTTGGCTAGATGGGGAGTTTCCTGAAGGCTGGTACTTCCTTGGGTTCTTCTTTCTCGTGTTCCTCCTTTTGGCTCCTTTCCCTTCCTCTTCCCAGAAGAGTTCTTCAGGAACATCCCACACCAAAGGAATACATTAGAATTGCTCTTAACACGCCCTCACTTCCCCAACTGAAATAGCCAAGGCTCCTTTTTGTCCCTGGTGTGGAGGAGTCTCATGGTAAAGGTGTTGGATTTTGGCTTCACAACCCAAACTTGGGGTATGACCCATTCCTCTCTTGTAGCTGTTAAGCGTAAAGCTGTGAATTGCTGTTCTCTTGCCTTCTGCCTCCAAGCCTGATGCTCCACCGTGGTGCTGAGTGTTGTGTGTACTGAGACAGTGCATTTGAGGGGTTTCCTGGTGGGGTTTTTACCAGCTGGACTGTTGACCGGGACCTGCTTTTGTATCTGATGGAAATGGGAGTGTGTAAAGCTGCACGTGGAGGGTTCCTCGAACTGTACAGTAGTCTTTTTATACCCAGAATGTACAGATCCTTTGTCAGATGTATGCTTTTGTTACTTTAATAAACATGTAGCAGCATAAGTGATCCATGGGTTTTTGTTGGAAGCTTGTGAAGAGAGGGTGAGGGTTGGGATTGCAGCCCAAATCCCACGCTTGGGAGTGCTGTGGGCTTGGCTCAAGTGTGGGTGACTCTTAATATCCCGCTGTGTCAAGGAGCTTTAGAAAGAAGCTGCTTAGTCAACAGGGCTTGTTCTAACCCTGACTCTCCGAACCCATGGAATTAAGGCTGGGAATGGGTCTGGTGACTCACACGGGGCTGTGGGTGTCCTGCCCTGTGCTGACTGCAGAGTTCTGGCTTGGGGAGCAGCACTGCCAGGACATGAAGGTGTTATGTAGTCAACTGCCCAACCCTGGGAATGGCACCAATGCAGCAATTAATGACCTGAGTGTGGTGCAGGGGCAGTTCCTGGCTCAGCATCCCTGAGGAATCATCAGCAGAGGAAGGGCGAGGGATCACGGGGCTCAAACCCTCAAGCCAATGGAGGATGCTCTGGGCCTGTCATGGCCAAGGCAGCTGGGTTGATTCACAGCAGATCCTGTTTGGGCTGCATGGAGAGTGAGTGCAGCCCTGCTCACCCAAGTGGGGATGTCCGGCTGTGTTCAACCCCAATCTGCTCTCCTCTTCAAGCTGACCTCATCTAAAGCCCTTCACTAAATCATCTCATGCTGGTTTCAGTCTGAATTGAATGAGTTCAGGAGTGCTCAAATCACATCACAGCCTGCTGGGGTCCTTGTGCCGCTTGGGGGACAGGCCTGTCCCCACTGCTCTCCCAAGCAGGGGCAAAGCTGCTTTGGTTGTAGTGTGCCACCCCAGAGAGGAAAACAACCCATGGGGTGATCTCTGCTCCTGTCTGAACTCAGCCCTTCATTAGTTCCCATGAGCACACCCCAATTGCTGCTGCTGGTGGAACAGGGATGGCAGGAGGAGCTGGTGTCCCAGGTGTCATCCCGGTTCAAAGGCTGGGTGAAGTCAGATGCTGGTGGCCTTCCTCCCTCTGGCCTGGCAGGACCAGTGTGCTGTGCTGACCCATCGTGCTGTGGTCCCTGCCTGGCATCTGGGGCAGCATCATTGAAAAGGTGAGATAAAAATACAGCTCTTACACCACGGAGTGTCCCGTGAGGAGCCAACCAGCCCCTGGCAGCCAAATAGTAACTGACTCATCTGCTATTCTTAGTTTGCTCGTCATTTTCCTGCTGGCAGGATCCGGGTTCCTGGTGTACAGGCTGGGTTAGTACCAGGGGGAGCTTCTTTATCTGCCCTCCCCCACGTTCTTCCTAAGCCGAAGAGCTCATCTCAGCCTCCCCTCTGGCACATTAAAGCCCTTCCCCTTGTCCTGTCCCTACATCCCTTGTCCAAAGCCCCTCTCCAGCTTCCTTGGAGCCATCCCCATCCTTATCCATCCATCCCAGCCCCCTCCCCGGCGCTGGGGCCGGCTCCATCTCTCCTTTACGGCCTGTTGGGGGATAAAAGGGGTTTGTTGGCGGCAGCAACTGGTGCATGGGGACAACTGCTGCCATCTGCGCGCCGGGGCCGGGTTTTGTTTCTCCTTCCACGCACCACTGAACTTTGCACCTTTGTTTCCCGGGGAGCAGAGCGGCCCCAGCAGCGCCCGGGTCAGGGCAGGGCTCGCCGGGGGGGGGGACAGACGATGCCTCTTGTTCAGTGTCATAATAGCGATGGTTGTTATTTAGGGGGCTGTGGTGTTGGGTAACGTGATGCTGAGCACCCCCAGTGCCCCCCGGCTGCACGCTGCTGCAGCACCACAAAGTGCACTGACACTGCGCTGCGGCTGCTGGTGCTCAGTGGGGAGCATCTCACCCCAAAGGGTGCTGTGGCCGTGTCCCCAAGGGATGCCATGGCCATTGTTCCTGAGGGACACGAAGCCCCATGTCCCCAGGGATGCCATGCCCCTTATCCCAAAGGGTGCTGTGTCCCCATCTCTGAGAGATCCTATACCCTGGCAGCAGCAATGAGGAGAGGGCAGGGGATGGTGGAAGCAGCCAGAGGCTGTCCCGGGGCTGTTTGTGCTTCCTCATGGAGCGGTGCCTGGGCTTTGTTCAGGACTTGGAGCCATCATCTGCTTCCTGCTGAGCCCCGGCTCCGGGCCCAGCCTGGAGCTGGGAGCTGGGACGAGCCCTGCGTGTCCTGGAAGCGCGTTTCCCAGCTCCGAGGAGGGATCATGGCACTGACCCAGGAAGGTCTCGTTGGGCCACATCTCAACTCCGCCGGCAGCGTGCGGGGAGCTGCGTGTCCCCTGCCAGCCCCGTGGCCCCGGAGAAGGATTTAAGGGTGATGCTGGGGGTGTGAGGCTCAGGACCCACCAGCTCACATCAGAAGGTGCTGCAGCACCCCTCAATGGGGCTGGTACCTGCCCCATCCCCTCTGCCAGGGCCTCTCATCCCAATGGGTATCGCTGGGAGCTGTCGGTGTCAGTGGCAGGGGGATGCAACACCCTCTCCTTTGGGGAACCTCTGGGAAATGTTATTGGGAACAGGCTGGAGGCAACAATATCCCTAAGCCCCGCTTGTCGCCGGCATTCCCAGCTGCCAGACGAAGGGCGAGGCCCATTTTCCCTCTGACAATGCCCTTTTACCGGGGAGTTTGTTTCTATTATAGCACCGGATAAAGCAGAGCAGGGGAAGGCTGGGGCTGGAGCGGAGCAGCTGGGGCTTTGTTGTGAGTTAAAAGGCCTGGTCGGGGCTCAGACACCCCATACGGTCCCATAGAGCATCCCCTCCTGGTCCCCATGGGGGGCTCTGCAGAGGGACTGGCTGGGATCTGCCCTCCCCCCCCCTCCCCGCCAGGAACAGACCGTGTTTTGGGGGTGCTTAGAGGAGCTTGATGGAGTCTCTGCCAGCGTGAGGGGCGCTGAGCTTCCCTCTTCCTTCCTTTGTCCCTTTGGAATGACTGCTGATGGGGTTCAGCTGCAGCCCCAAGGCCGTGCTCCTGAATCCTATGGAGGGTTGGGGTGTCAGAGCAATGAGCCCCTCCCCTTCAGAGAGGGAGGGAGAGGAGCGATGCTGAGCCCATGCCCTACACGCAGGGCACAGGGCTGGGATGGGGAGCACGGACAAAGCCTGGCTTTGGTATTTCCCACACGTGCTGTGGGACAGATGGCGAATGGGACAAAAGGGGAGGCAGGAATGGGAGCTGAACAGATCGGGAAATTCCTGCCCCATCCCCAGAATCCCATCTCCATTTGCTGCCGATGTGGAGCAGCAAGAGCAGGACCCCCCTGTCCCTCCAAGCCTCAGCCTTGTCCCTGTGAAACAGGCTCATCCCTTGGGATCCTGGTGCTGTGCTGGTCCCTTGTCCCGCTGCCTCGGCACTCGCCTTATCTCTTCCCGTGGGATGGATCCTAGCAGCTGGTTAATAATCAACCTTTACTGCCCATTGCAGACATGGTGGTGGCACCGTGACCCAGCCACCGGCCCCTTTGTCCCCTCCACTCAGCCAAGGTTTGGGGTAAAGAACTGAGCAAAGGGAAGCACAGGGATGGGGCCATGCCTGGAGCCCACAGCCTTGCATTGGGCAGTTGGGACAAACCCATTTTCCAAAGGGAAAAACTTCCAGGGATTGTTGTTAAGCACAAATCCGGCGCTTCCCAGGGAAATGTGCTCCTGAAGGGATGTTTGTAAAGGGCTTAGGAAGGGTTCGAGCAGCAAAGGGATAAAAGAAAGTGAAGGAATGTGGGGGGAAAGAGGCTGGAAAGAAGCAGAGGGGAAATGTGGAGGCGTTGAGGGAATCCTGTCCATCCTTATGGGAATGCTGGGATTTGGGTCTCATGCAGGAACAGACACGGGGTGATGGGGGGGGGGGGCAGCAGCTGCTGGTGCCTCCTGCGGGAGCCCCACAAAGCCTCAGCGCTGGGGCACAGCCCCGAGGGGCCGGGGGAGCTCTTTGTGTTTGTTGGTTTGGGGTTTCCCCCCTCCTTTATGCTGCTCTGTGGGTCTGGACAAAGCCCTGAGCTTCCCCCCTCCTCCTTCCCCTCCTTGCCGGTGGGATCCAGGCTGTGGGGCCCCCTGGACACTGCGTCTCCTCCCAGCAACAGGAGGAGAAGGAGAAGGAGGAGGAGGATGAGGAAGGGGACGAACAATCCCCACCACAACAAGGTGGTGATTGGGCACTCATGGGCTCGGCCAGGACCAATGGGGCCTGAATAGTGGGAAGTGGGTCAGGGTGAACTGACCCCATCACCTCTACCCCAAAGGATGCGGGGCCCCAGCTGGTGTAAATCAGCAGTCCCTGTGTGGGTAAAGCAGCATCGAGTGGCTGCTGCTCTTGGGGTTTGCTCTGTTGGGGTCAGATCCTGCTGCTGGGTCCCCGTGGAGGTGATGGGTTTGTTTTAGATGGAGCCTGCAAGCACCATCCCCTGCTGCTCCTGAAGTGATGTGGTCGGTGTGGGACTAGGGGCTGCAGCTCTGGCCTGTCCCCTTCCACCCGGCCTGCTGGGTGCTGCCCTGAGGAAGAGGAGGAGGAGGATGATGATGTGCTGCGGTACCCATTGGAGCCATCCTCCGCTGGAGCTGCAGGGCTCTGGGATATCCCAAGGGAGCTCAGCGCATCGCTCTGCTCTCCCTCTCCCAAAGCAGGGTGGGGTTTGCCTCTCCTTGAGCCCTTTTTCCCAGTGGGAGCTGATTTCACCCCACGTCTCAGCCCAGCTTCACCCAAGCAAGTGCTGCCTGTGGTGGGCACCCATGGGTGCTATGGTTTTGCCCAGGGCCACCCTTCCAGCCTGGATAGGACCATGTGTGAGAGGCAATGCTGGCATCCAGTGACAGCCCCTAGGGCTGGCTGGGTGTGCAGTGGGATCTCTTTGGAGTGGGATCCAGGAGAACGTGGAACCACCCCAAGAATGGGAACCAGAAGCATTGTGCTGGAGGTGCCACCATCCCTCCCCTCACAACCAACGCTTTTCCATGCGTGGAGCATGGACCGATCCATCTGGGATGTGCTGGAGCAGCAGCTCCTCACTGTGGGGAAGGCGGTTGCTGCACATGTCCTGGCTGGTGCGGCCAATCCAGCCTGGATTGTGCCCGGAGAAGCTCTGGTGTGCAGGAGCCGCCCCCATTCCCAAACTCTGGCATCTGCTTTTGGGATTCCTCAGACACAGTGTGTGCGGTTACAGAAAGGGCTTTATTGGGGGTATGAGATGTAGAGCTCATGCGCTGTGGTAGCACAGGGTTGGGTTTGTGCCTAGTGTCAGCATGCAGTTTAAATGCGGAGGGTCTTGGGTGACCTCTTGCAGATCAGCCCCAAAGCTCAGCTGCCCCTTTGGTTCCCAAACTAAACTGTCCACGGAACCAAGTCACTGCGATGGTGGTGTTGTGGATGCTGTAACTGGGAGACCCTGGAGCTGGGACGGAGCTGGGGATGATGGTGCCGGGAATTGCCTCATCCCATGGGCCTGGTCCTGCCCTGAGCTGGTGGCCTGGGGGAAGGTGTGAGCCCCCCTGGGTGGCTATTTCTCAGGGTGTTGCTCCGCAGCCTCAGCAGTTTCTCCTTTACCTCTGGAGCAGATGGAAGGGGGGAGCAATAGAGGGGAAAGAGTGGCTTTGCTCTTCCCCATCCAAGACTGAGGGATGCTGGGCATCTTTAACCCTTTACATCTCCCAACCTCCTGACGCTGCTCATGGGGCTCACGGGCTTGGGTT
The DNA here is from genome assembly GCA_024733675.1 of Psilopsiagon aymara. NCBI lineage: Eukaryota > Metazoa > Chordata > Aves > Psittaciformes > Psittacidae > Psilopsiagon > Psilopsiagon aymara. The sequence goes on from JANRGW010037320.1 coordinate 9,812, forward strand.
GAGTCCTTTTGGATCTGGTGGTTCTGCAGGACCCAAACCCCTCCCCATGGGCTCAGATGCTCGGTGCTGTGTTTGGAGTTGGGATGAGCTGCGTCCCATCCATCCCGCTGCATCCCACCCAAACCAGGGGGAGAAGGTGAATGGTTGCAGCACTTTGGGGGGGGGGAAAGGAGGAATGTCCCACTCTGCATGGCCAGAGAGCTGGGAAGAGGGAGCGGATGGGGGACAAGAGCTCCTGTGAGCTGCTGTTGGAGCACCCGGACTGTGCTGCTGCGGAAGCCAAGTCAAACCATGTCAAGCTGCATTAAACAGGGGTGAGGGTCTCCCGGGAAGGAGGGATCCAAGTCCTGAGCTGGGGAGGGGGCCAGGGCCGGGTTAGATCTCGATGATGGTGGCTCGGCGCAGGCACAGCGGTGCGTCGGGGGGCACCGCGTTCCGCTTGATCTCGTTCCCATCCAGCCGCAGGACCTGGAGCCTGGAGTAGTTCATGACATCCACCACGGTGCAGAAGCTGCTGATGGAGAACTCTGCAGGGAGAGGGGAGATGGAGAGCTCAGAACAGGCTGAGGCCTTGGCCCCTGGGCAGTGACTGAGTGAGGTAAGAAGTGTCAAGGGGGAGATGCTCTGGAGATGGGTCTGAGGGTACCGACCTCAGAGCTGCTTTATCATAGAACCCCAGCGCAGTTTAGGGAAGGGACCTTAAAGCTCTGAGGGTACCGACCTCAGAGCTGCTTTATCATAGAACCCCAGCACAGTTTAGGGAAGGGACCTTAAAGCTCACCCAGTTCCAACCCCCTGCCAAGGGCAGGGACACCTTCCACTAGAGCAGCTTGCTCCAAGCCCCGTCCAACCTGACCAGGGATGGGGCAGCCACAGCTTGTCATGATTTAAGCTTCCGAGGCTTCATACGCTGCATCCTCCAGGCTTGGGCACTGTGTAGCATGTCCAGGAGGTTGGACACCCCTGTCCCCACCCCATGCCCGGAGGCATCCCCTCTCCAGGCACCACTGAGGGATGCTCCATCCCAGCGCGGGGCTGACTTTGGAGGGATGGAGGAGATGGGATCAGCTCCAAATGCTTTGTGCAGGATTTGGGCGAGAAGCGACCGCCTAGATGGCAGCAGAGCTCCAGGCCCGCTGCTGCCGGGGGAGGCAGCGGATGCTGCGGGACCCCTTCATTGAGCGGGGGGCTCCGTGGTGCTTCCATGGCATTTGTGGGCAGACGTTAACAGCTACAGAGAGCAAACACGTGGGAATTTACCCTTCGGTTTGTGTTTCACTGCTCCCTGGGTCGAGTGTTCCGTCTGCAGCAGCCCATGGCTGCACTGACACATCCCTGTCCCCACACCAAGGCTTGCTTTCGGGGTCCTGCTCCGCTCTGGGGTGATCCTGCCCTTGGCAGATGAGAGGAGAAAACCGGGATATTCCCAGGATTCTCCTTGCCTGGGATGGGGTTTTTTCCGGGGTTATTTTTATAACCAACAGCCCCGGAACAATCTGTTCCTTTTATTTATTTGTGTATTACATGGAGGGAATTCTGGCCCTGGCAGAAGACGCTGCATTCATGGCTCTAATAACCCAGAGCTCCCGTCTGTCCCAGCCCTGGCAGGGATGTGTCCCCTGCCTGCAGCCCCCGACCTTGGAGGGGTTTTGGGGCTATGGGGCTGTGCTGGTACTGCTCCATCCCTGTCCCCTGCATTGGCACTGGCCAGGGGGATGTGTGTTCCTATGTGTAGTGACCATGGGGACCTCCCCACCTCTGTCTGCTCTGTTGGTGATGGGTGTGATGCTGAGCTAAAGGTGAAGTCCCCTTCCCCAGGTTGGGTACCAGCTTCTACCCACAGTTTCTATTCTCTAACCAGGCTTCTGATGAGTGCTCGGCAAAGCCAATGTGGTGGCTGTGCATCACTCCTGTGTTGTGTTGGCACACAACAGGCCACATTCCTGCCTTGCTGAGGGCCATCAAGGAGTCTCCCAGATTCCAGCTTCCTGCTCATTACTCCCAGGCAGTGCCCCATGGGGAGGTTCTGCATCCCCATCTCCCCATCCCACCACCATCTCCTGCTCCTCCGTGCTTTGGTGGATGGGTTTTTGCTCACCATTGATTTGGTTTCCCTGCAGGTAAAGGTTCTCGAGGTTGGTGCTGACCCGGGGGATCTTCTGGAGCCTGTTGTAAGAGAGATCCAGCTCGAGGATGCTGCTGCTGTTGAAGGTGTTGGTGGAGAGACCTTGGTTTGTCAGGCTGTTGTGGGACATCCGTACATAAAGCAGCTTGGGAGAGACCTTGAAATAGTCATCGGGGATGGTATTGATGTAGTTGTATTCTAAGTAGAGCTGTTCCAAAGCCATCGGGAGCCCATCGGGGACTTTCCTGAGGTGATTGTAGCTCAGATCAGCGAGGATCAAAGAACTGAGCCCTTTGAGGGATGCTCCCATCTCAAAAATGTCGTTGTGGCTGAGGTACAGGGCCGTGAGGTTCTCCAGTCCCTCCAGGGCGTTGGAGGGCACCTTGGAGATCCGATTGTAAGACAAGTGCAGCTCCCTCAGGGACCGGGGCAAGGGGCTGGGCATCTTGGTCAGGTTGTTGTTGTTCATGTACAACCTCTCCAGGCTTTTGAGCTTGGCAAACACCCTCTTGCCCATCTTCTCGCTGGAGATGCGGTTGTTGTGCAGCACCAACCACTCCAGCTCTGTGGCGTTGTCGAAAGCTCCCTCTTGGATGGCGGTGATGAGGTTGTTCTGGAAGTAGACGTACTTCATGCGGGAGGGCACGAAGGGCAGGTACCTCAGGTTCCGTGTGTCGCAGTACATGGCTGAGGAGAAGTTGGGGGGACAATCACACTCTTGGGGACACTGCCAAGAAGATGCTTGCTGCGGTTCAGGCCCAGGCTCTGCCTCCGTGTCCGGAGCTGGCAGGTAGGAATACACATAAGGGATGTTCTCATCCTCATAGTAGGGCACGTAGTTATAGGAGGACATCCGGGACTGCCGCATGTAGTACTGCAACCAAGCCATGTCTTCTTCTTCATTGTACTGGCCCAGGGAGGCTCCACAGAGCCCAGCGAGGATGAGGATGGGGGCCCAGTGCATGGTGCTGGTGCTGGAGGGACCTGGGTATGGGAGAAAGAAGGAGGAACCCATCAGTGAAGCTGCACCCTGTGTCCCAGGGCTCCTGTGGGGTTGGAAGTGCCCTGCATGGGGTTGGCAGCAGAGCTGGAGAACCCAGGGACCTGAGGGAATCCTACCCAAAAGATGTGGCTGCACACATGGGCCCTGTTTGCAGGTACCTGATTGTCCCCCTTAAGCCTGCTAGAAACCTCCATCCCAGGGGGTATTTGCTTGCAACCGCCTTACTTATGGGTCTGAGTGATGCAGCTGAGGATGGAGATACAGGACACATGGTCTGAAGCTGTGCAAGGCCACAGAGGTGCCTGGGATTCACCTGCACTGGCTCTGCGTGGGGAGGAGGGTGGGAGCTACGGGAGCAGGTTGTGGAGCTCAAGGCATGTGTTGGTGCAGCTCTATTTATGCTCTGCTGGCTGGTGACAGGCTTTGCTGTGGGCTTCATCCAGCGCTCCCTTCCCCCATGGCAGCGCAGGATGCTCCTGCTGCTGCTGTGAATCGTGGTAAACAGCTTCTGCCTCTCTGGAGTGAAATCACTTCCAAGCCTTCACTTCCCAACAGGAAAGGGGGCAGCAGCTGCTGGCCCCTCCAGGCCAGGCTGCCCAGGAGCCATCCCCAACCCGATGCTTGGACCCTGCCGAGGGCTCACAGCCAGGACAGAGCAAGGCAAACCCATCCCTGAGCCCCTTGGCTTGGGTGGGCTCTTCTGATGCCCTGTGCCGTATGCAGGGTGCTGTGCCCAGCACACCGCAGGAAGCTCCAGCTCATCCCAGAGCAGCCAGAGCAGCCTTGGAGCTTGAAATCCCTCCAGGAAATACATGGGCTGTGCTGCTCCTGCCCGCTGGCTCCTATAGACGTGGCTGGAGCACAGAGCGCTTGGGGCTGCTGGTGCATGGCTGCCAGCTCCTGCTCCTGCCCTGCAGGACACGTGGCCGCTGGGTGCTCCTCACTGTGCTGAGTGGCTGTGTGGTGTCTGGATGAGACCCCCCCCCCCCCCATATCCTCACCCTGCACTGAGGAGGGATGTTCTGCCTGGCAAAGAGGGCACAGTGTGCTCCGAGGCTGCTGTGCCACCGAGGCATCCTGGCAGGCTGCTTGTGCTGGAGGCAAAGCAGGACTGAGGTGGTGGCAGGCAGGGATCCCTCCCATGCGTCCTCCTTCTCTCCCTCTTTCCCCCTCCACTGCTCCCACAGCCCGGATGAGACGTGGTCCTCCGGGATGCAGTGTGCAATCGAGGAGCTTGGCAGGCACTGAGGAGTTCCTTCTCCTGCTCCCGCTCCAGGGCACTCTGCCTGATGGAATACCAGATCTTGCTCTGCACTGTACTGAGCTGCTTGCAGGGGGGTCCCTCTGTGCAGGGTAGGATGGATCCATGGGGTCCCTCCTGCTGTTCTTATGCCCCCCTTCAACGTAGTGGTAACCCCAGAGCTTGTCCTCAGCATCGCTTCATTTGAAGGATGCTTCTCCCCACCCCAGTGGGCTTCAGTCCTGGTTTTGGGGTGGGATCTGAGCTGAGGGTGCTGGGCGTGAGATCCATGTCATCTCCTGGTGTTTCCAGTCTAATAGGGTCAGCTCCTGTCCTTGAGAGGGAGCAGGGTTTGGAGCAAGGGGCTTCATGGTTCGTGGCCATCCATGGACCTGTCCCATTGCTTCTGTGCTGGGCATGACACCAGCTCCCCCAGCAGAGGCAATGGGCAGAGCTGGGGTGGGCATCGATGGCTGTGGGTATCCAGCTCCCAGCCTGTGGGCAGCAGGAATGGGCATCCCTGCCTCGAGCTGTGCCACCCGTGTGGCTGGCATGTGCCTCGCTGGGGCGA
>JANRGW010037320.1:24347-43799 GCA_024733675.1 Psilopsiagon aymara
TGTGCAAAAAGGGGACACAGGAGCAGAGTCCACATGGATACGATGGGGACCCATGGGATGTGCTGTGGGGCCGGGGGACGAGCCCTGTGTGCTCTACACCCCAGTGCAGGCTCTGGAGCTGCTGGCAGGGGCTGTGCTGCTGGCGAGACGCTGCTGGATGGCTCCAGGTTTTTCCAGGCCCGTGTCTCAGTTTCTCTTGACTTTATGTGTTTTTATTTCCTATTAAAAGCACGCTGTCTCATTTCCTCCATGAAAAACAAGGCTCTTTCAGCAAGATGAATTCCTCCAGCTCCAGCAAAGCCCCGCTCTGCACTCAGAAACAAACAGGCTCTGTGGGACCTGTCACCTTCTCCCCTCTCCTTGCCCCACATCACCCACCAGGCTTGGAGCAGGGCAGGGATGGTGAATCCCATCCCTGGGGGCAGATGGATGGCATCTGCTGCACACATCCGTCGGGCTGGTGCTGTTCTTCCCCTTTCCTCCTGGGAACCTCCTGTGTGTTGGGCAGGGTTTGCTGGTGGCTAAAGGAGGAGAAACCAGAGATGCTTTTCCAGGCTGCTGTATCCCATTGCCATGTTGGGAAGATGCTGGGAGCTGCAGGAAAGGGCATTGGCATCTGCAACCCTCCATCCGCAGGAGAGACAGATCCTGGGAGGCCCCAGGAGCAGCTCCCAGAGCATCTGCCTCAGCTGGAAGCACAGCACAGATGCCTTTGGGATGAAAACACTTCCTCCACCCTCCACCTCCACCTGACATTTGGGAAAGCAGAGCCGCAGCTCCCCAGAGCTTTTCCCATCTCTCCTATTGGAGCCGTTACACACGTGGCTGGGCACGCTCCAGAGGGAGCCAGGAGGGAGAGGATCCTTCCTGGCCTGTGATCCGGGTGGTTATTGTGGCCGGCAGCACTGCACCAGGCTGGGGTAGGTTGTCTGCATCCTGGGATGTGGCTGGGGACCGAGTGTTCTGAATTGGTGGGTCCTCAGCACCCATTTCTGATGGCTCCGATGGGTATCACAGATGTTAATCTTACAGTGATGGAATGGTTTGGGTTGGAAAGGACCTAAAATCATCCAGTTCCAACCCCCTGTCATGGGCAGGGGCACCTCACACTAAACCATGTCCCCCAAGACTCCCTCCAACCTGGCGATGAGCATGGGTCCTTGCAGCGCAGAGCCAAGCCGCCCGGTGCCAGCATCCCAGCATCCTTCCCGGAGCTCAAACCCCCAGAGTGGTGCCTCCATGGGGCAGCCCTGCCCCTCGCACTGGCTGTGCTTCAGCTCCAGCCTGTCCCTCCATGGCAAACGCAGTGATGGACATGGCTGAGGACAGCAGCTCCTGGGATGCTCCTGACAGCAGATTCTGCAGCGCTGGCAGCTCAGCTCTGCCTCCCGTCCCTTCTGCTTCACTCAAAATGAACGTGCAATGGTAAAGGATCAGAGCTGAGCCCCCCGGGTACTGAGAAACAACAAAACCCTCTTTATTTCCCAGCCCCGAGCTATGGATTTGGGATGAAATGTTGGTGCTGGTGGAGGAGGAAGGGCACTGCAGCCACTGCTTAACAGCCACGGTGCAAACCAGGACAGGGCCACATCCTGCCCCTGCCCAGCTCCTTGGGAGAAGCTGGGACTGTCCCTTAGGAAGGCATAAGGAGGAGAAATGAGATGGGGAGCGCTGCTTTGACAGCTTCTCAAGGTTTCCTTTGGGGAATGAGGGGAACAATTTTGCCCTGAGGATGGGATTTTCCGGATGCTGGGAGAGGGAAAGGGAAGCAGAGGGTGGGATACACCAAAGGAGAGGCAGAGTGGTTCCCAGAGCAGGTATTCCCTGCAAGGTCTCTGGTCTTTGCAGATGTGGGAAGGGAAGCAGCTGTCATTACTGAGTGCAGGAGATTGCGTTAGGCAGGGAGTTATCAAATGCCCTGAGCTGGATGGAGCAATGGAAGTTTGCACCTTCAGTGAGTAATTCCAGCTTGGAGGAGCTGCAGAGGCATTGGGGGCAAACCAGTGAAGGCCCCACTTCCCACACTGTGAAGATGCTCTTCTGTGAGCAGAGGATGCTCTGAACAGCATCAGGTGAGGTTCCGTATCTTGCACTGAGGTTTTTAGCTGTGTCCGGCAGATGTTTGGGGTTCATGGGCTTGAATCTGCCGTGGAGATGTTTGTGTCCTCTCTGAGGGCTTCCAGGGCTCTGCAGTCTGGAGCAGATTGAGAGTGCGGGTCTTGTGGTGGACCGCAGGGACCGGCTGTGTTTACCAGGCTTTGGGAGCACTTGGGATGAGGGAGGAAATAACACATGCACAAAATCCTCCGAGGATGTAGAATTGGGAGGGTTTGCAAATACCAGAGAGGACAAGAGAGGTTAGAAAAATCTGCAGGAAACACAAAGGCCCAATTCGGAAAAAGCAAAGCAAATCCATCTGGAGGGGACCGGGGAAGAGCGCATCGCGGATGCCGGGAGCCCTTTGGGGCAGCAGGTCTGGGAAAGGCATTCCGGAGGTATCTGCGCAAGTGTCCCTCCCTTAGGAAGGGGCTCAGAGGGGTTCTGTCAGCTCTAATCCTGCTCGCTGAGCCAGCAGCCAGCTCCTGGCAATGCCTGTGGGTTTGAGCTCTCCATGACATCGGTGAGCAGGGGCTGGCAGGGGCCCATTGAGCTGACCCGGGTCTCTGGCTGCAGCCTCGTGCTCTTGTAGCTGCTTTATCCCATGGGCGCCAGCTGGGATTGCGATCCCAGGCTGTGTTGTGCCATCCCTGGGCTCCCATCCCAGCCACCTCGCTTGTGCCTCAGGGGTCACTGTCCCTCTGCTGTAACTGTCCTGAAGAGCAAAGGCAATATGAAGGGAAGGGAGCTTGAACAATGGAATCATAGGTCACAAACTGGTTTGATTTGGAAGGGACCTTAAAGCTCATCCAGTTCCAATCCCTGCCACGGGCTCCACTAGAGCAGGCTGCTCCAAGCCCTGTGTCTAACCTGGCCTTGGACACTGTCAGGGATGGAGCAGCCCAACTTAGTCAGTGTTCCCCTTTCCACCACCCTCCTCTTCCCTCTGTGCTGCAGAGTCCCGGGTTCCTGTGCAGGAATCCCTGTGCTGCTGCTTGTCTGTGGGAGCCTGGATGCTGCCGATGGTGGGGATGGTTAAACAATGTGCCTGGATCATCTCCATCCCTTGAGGCAGCTCCCAGGGAAGCATCCTGAAGGTCACCCAGGGCAGTGGGAGCAGGGATGGTTTATGTGGTGTGGAGGCTGTGGGAGGATTAAAGGTGGATTGATTGGCCCTTAATAGTTCTGCCATAAATTCCTTCTCCAAACTGCTGTTTGAGAGCAGTGAAACCCCGGTGTTCCCAGAGCTCCCTTACTTATTAAACAACTAATGAAGTGATTTGATTAAACACAGGGAAGTCTTTCTGGCTGCCCTCGTGCTTTGGAGCAACCTGGGATTATTAAAGCTGTTACTTGGGAGATGCTGTGCTTGAAGACGTGCCTTGTTCACTGTAGCTGGGTTGATGTTGCAGTGAATTGCTGTGATTTCTGGTTGTCACTCGGTGTGTGGGAGCATAGGAGATGCCCAGCCAAGCTGATGGGCTCAACACCAGAGATGTTTAAGGCTGTGCTGCTCTGCCTCAGTAGCTCAGGGGTTCAGTGACTTTGTGGGCAATCAGATCCAGAGGTAGTGGGTTTCTCCTGTAGCAATGATGCTGCTGGGGCCTGAGCTGCAACTGCAGAGCGGGGATTGATGGATACCCTGGGAGGTGCAGGGAGAAAGCTCTGGCACCCACCCTGCCTGCAATGGGAACCAGCATTATGATGGGCAGCTACTGCCAGGGGCTCCTCTAATACCAATAATGAATAGCAACAGTAGTAAAAGGAGTTGGTGAGCTTGAAAGCGGAGTCCAGGCTGCGGAGGGAGAGTGGGAAGGAGCAGCATGAGTAACAGACATGAGAAGAGAGGAGGCAATGTGACCTCTGCAGATACACAAATTACTCAGCTCCTTCTGGCTGCATCAAAGATTTTCTGACTCACCAGGCTGGGGATTTAACCCCTGGATCCCGGGATGCAGGGAAACGGCTGCTCCAGCTCTTCATCACTCTGGGAGCATGGCAGGGAGCTGCCAAGCATCTCCCATCCTCTTCAAGGTGAGGAAGGCTCCAGGTGCCCCTCTCCCTAGGGTTTGGGGGGCACAGTGGGCTTGCATGGGGACCCCAGGACTGAAGAGGTGGAGGAATGAGGATGGAGGTGCAGGGATGAGCTCCATCCCTTCCAGCTGTGTGCAGCGCCAGCTCCAGAATCCTGCACATGGTGCCTTATTTGCCCCTTTCCCCCAACTCCCCAGAGCCTTGGGAGCTGTGTCCAGGGGTGACCAGAGGGGGGGATCTGCCTTCCCAGATTCTCCATATAAAGCTCCAGAAAACCCCCTTGTTTAGCTTCACCTCCCACATCCCCATCCCTGCTGGGGATGGAGGACTCAGATGCAGCCTCCAAACAGCTCCATCTTCCCTTGCTCCCCCTGCTTGAAGGGGTTAAACCCCTCCCAGGCTTGAGGTTGTTCTCTTGTCTGAGGGATTAATTGGAACCAGGTTGCTGCTCAGCAGAGCTACTTGGTTGGAGAGTGTCTGAACTGCTTCATCCCTCCTTGAACCTGGCAAGAGAAGATGGGGCAGAGCCTGAGATGCTGATGGGCATCCACATCCTATTCCAAGAGCAGGAGCTGCAGGTCTGCAGGGATGCAGGAAGCTTCTGCTCCCTCTCACCCCAAATCACCTGGAAAAATGGGAAAGGAGAGAGGAGACAGATTCCAGCACGGTTGCAGGAGGCAACTGTTAAGGCTGGATCCATGGAGCGGTGCCAGGGAATGGCTGGAAAGAGCTGGGAGCAAGTGGAGAGAGACGGAGTGATAAGGAATGGTGCTCAGCTAGGTGGAAAATACAGGAGGAGCTTGATTTATTTGTTGTTTCCCTTCATCTCCTTTGCTTCCAACTCTCATCGTGGCTTGGGAAGAGCTTATCTTGAGGCTTGTGCAATGACGGGACAGGCTCCATGGGGCAGGAACAGAGCAAAACCATCCCCAGCAAAACAAACCCGGAGCCCGAGCGGGGCTGTGATGGATAATCCTGGCTATTGGGCTTCTGGACTTTGTTTAAACCAAGCTGGGATTTTCAGCAGGACAACTTCCATTGAGAGATCTCCTGTTCTGCCAGGAGGGGCAGGAGCCCCGTCCACCGCAGCCGCTTCTCCTGTGTTGCCTTTTCCATTTCTGGGCCTGGGTTGAGCTCTGTTTAAAAGCAGAGAGTGAGAGCAGTGACTGGAGCTGGATGGGAACAGGGGTTTCAGTTTCACTGGAAGGGACCCATATTCTGCCTTTTTTTCCACTCCAAAATAATGCAAAAACACAAATAAGCCATTTCCCGTAAAACAGAACTGTTGGAAAAATCTCCCTTGGAGCTGAAGGAAACTTTTTTATTCCATACAATCAAAATATTTCACTCCTATTTTTACCTTCACTAAAGTCCTTAATGGGAAATGGAGACTGTTTTTAGGGATGCGATTTCACCTGCACTTGGGGGAATGCTTTGGGGTCTCTGTTTCTTCCCAAAGCTGCTCCCATGTTTCAAGGCAAAGGCTGGGGCTGAGGGAGGGGAACTGAGGGATGTTTCCCAGGGTCTATTCCCACTTCCCCTGTTTGTGCCCCTGGAATGGGAGCGGTGAGCCCCAGCATCCCAGACCTGAAAGCGATGCTCCTGGTGCTGCTGCTGTTCCATGGGAGATTATGAGCCCCATAGGGTGAAATGAGGTGCCCAATTCTGCTTGTGAATGGCTGAGGTTTCTGCTCCATCTCTTTGGACAACGGAGCCTCAAGCATTTGGGTGATGAGTGGCCCGATGAAGGCAGGGAAGGGCTGGGGGATGAGGCTGTTCTGGATGATTTCGGATGACCCTGGGTTAACCACAGCCCTGCTCTTCCCCAGCATGGAAGGGAAGTGTTTATAGGGAGAGGGGTGTGAGGATACAGCCCTTGGAGAACAGCTCTGGAATGGTCTTGGAAATCTGATGCTTCCTCTGATATTTCCCTGCTCTCAACATCTGCTCTATGTGCAGGACCTACAAGGAAGAGTTAACTCTTCCCTGCAAGCACTGCGCATCCTGCTGCAGAGAAGGTGATGGGGCTGCAGGCCTGAGTATGGCCAAGTGCGAGAATGAAATAACCCAGCTCAGGAAAGGGGGAAGAACCCACTGGCCTTCTCTTGGGGAGGGAAAAAACCCATTTTCCATAGGATCTTTATTCCTTGAAAGAGGCTGAGACAAGAAAACAGAGTATTTGCTTTCAAAGGAGGAAGGATGCTGGGCAAAGCAGATGGGGTTTTGGTTTCACAGTGAGAGCAAGGGAGGCAGCAGGAGTTGGGGACCAGCCCTGACTGTGTCCTCAACACAGCACAAAGGGCCATGGGGATGAAGATGTCCGGGTGTGAGGATGGAGGGATGGTGCCTGGGGCAGGCAGGGCCCATGAATAAGGAGCTGCGGAGGGACAGGAACCTGCAGGGCTCTGGCCCAGAGGTTGGGAAGAGATGGATGAAGCCAAAGTCTTTGGCAGCTCTTAGCAGTTAGAAAAATGAGCTGAATTTATGGCTGTAATATTTGGAGCACTTTCTGAGCACCTCTGGGCTCTGACAGGCCTGTTTGCTGCGCCAAGCAATACAGGCAGGTCTGCTTCGTGTGTAATGTAATGGGGCCACAGAGATTACTCTCTATAATGGGCCTGTGCATCCATCATCCCATGTCCTTCCAGCTCTCGGTGCTCTCTGGTTTCCCTTCCCCATCGCACATGGAGGAGGATGCTCGTGTGGGGCTGCTCAGTGCACTCAATGCAGATCTCCCCACACCAAGGCATGGGGCTCTCTCTTCAGCTTGGGGCATCTCCAGTGCTCTTGGTGCCTGTGACTGAATGGTTTTGGAGGTGGCTGTCCTCAGGCTGGGCTTTTCCTGGGGACAGGAAGCTCATGATGATACCTCCCATGGCTGAAGGGACAGCGTTGTGTTTCCAATGGGATAATGCACTGCTGTTATCACCTCACTGCAGGAGTTTCTCTGATGTTTCACTCCTGCACAGAAGGAGAGTATTAATAGGACAAGGCAATAACCAGGGTCTCCCCAGCCATGCCTTGGCCAGGATGGACCTGCTTTACCCTAAATAGGAGCACAACCATTAACTCCTCCAAGGGGAAGCAGCTCCTGAGGGATGCGCCTGTGCCTTCTCTGCAGTGGGGACCATGGTGGTGGCATCAGGGAGTACAGGGGGAGCAGTTGGATTCCTGAGGCAGCCCTTGTCATGCAAGGAAAGTATCCGGCTGGCGCCTGCCTTTGGAGAGGAAAAGTACTGGATTAGAAGGAGGAGGAGGCAAGGATGAAGGCCAAACCCAAGGGAGGATGAGACACGATTCAGGTGTTTCCATTGCAGCTTGCCCAGACAGTGCAGAGGAGGTGATGGAGGCCATAAGCTCAGGGCACTGCTGCAGTGGCACCATCCATATCCACCCTCTGCTTTCCTCCCCAGGGGCACAGTGAGCCCTGGCCAGCAGCGACATAGCCGTGTCACCCAGGATGGCAATGGGGTGTCCATGGCACCTCAGTGACTCCTTTCCTGTTGCCCAAGTCTTTGTCCTTGTTGACTCTATCACCCCAATGCCCCCATTATCCCTTTGTGTGGGCAGCTCTTCGTGCATTTTAGTATGTATTTATATAAACCCCTACTAAAGCCTTGGCCTGAGTGGCATCTTGTGGTGCTGGGTCCCACTGGCTAATTGGGTGTTTGGCTCCAAAGCCTTGCTTTCATGGTTTCCATTGCACTTAATTGGAGTCGCATTGAATCACCCCCTTGTTCTTGTGTTAACCAACACTGGCAGCTCTTCCCACTGCTGAGCTGACACCAGGAGCCCTTCCACCATCTGGAAGTGCTGTCGTGGCTGCAGGAAGCCTTCCCAGCGTGGTCCTATCTCATCCCTGGTGCCAATGTGGTCTGAAGCACACTGGGGATTGCAGCCACCCCTTGTCCTGTGTGGATGAGGAGAGGGGGAAGGGGAAAGATGTTCTCCCTTTAGCTAAAAGCAAAGGGAAGTGTGGCTGCTGAGCTGCAGAGCTCGAGTTGCCAGCACAGGGACACTGCAGGGTGCTGAGAGAGAGCAAGAAGCAAGTAAAGAATCACCGAGAGCAGGTATGGGGTGCGCTCCTCCCCTTCCATCAGCCCTATGGAACACGAGGTCTCTTTCCCATGTGAAGGAACTGCTGGCTGGAGGACACTGTCAGCCCCATCCCTGTGTGGGGCAGGATGGAGGAGGGGTCACCCTTGGTGTCCTTGTGCCATGAGAGGGGTGAAAATCGGGTCCCCAGATTGTCACCATTTAACCCCAGGGGTAAACTGCACTCCTGGGCTGGGGTGGCAAAGGCAATCCCAGTCCCGCATCCCACGGCTGGGAGGTGATGGAGGCCCTGGCCCATGCTGGGAATGGGGCAATGGCGCTGCTGCTGCTTTGTGCTGGGGACAGGGGAAAACCAGCCAGGAAAACTCCTTCACTCTGCTCCAAAGTGTTTCATTCCCAGCGTGATGTTCTGCTAAACCCGGCTCCGATAGGAACTGGTTCAGTCACAGGTCAAACTGCTGGAGCTAAGAAGGAGCAGGGAAAGGACATCCTTGCATTCCAAGCTGGAGCAATGTGACTAGTGCAAACCCTGAGTCCTGCTTCTGGCTCCCAAATCCATTCTCTACGCATCTGCCTCAGTTTCCCCTTCCACAAAGTAGGCAGCGGGATGCTGGAGGCAGCTTTAGCTCAGCAGATGGGATATGACCTCTGATGTGGAACAGCATTCCTGGGGGAGGGTGCAAGGAATTGCTTCCGAGAGAACAGCCCCACGGTGCAATAGAAGCCTGGGGAGCCCAGGGGATGGAGGGGCCCCTGGCTCCTGCAGCACTGTGTGGTTCATGTGGCCATGAGCTGATGTGCTCAGCAGCCTCAGCCCCGCTGCCAAGAGCTAATAAGCGGCTGCTTTGCAAGGGGAAAAAAAAGGGGGTTTGGACTTCTGTGCCTCGGAGAAATGAGTCGGATGATTTAATCCCTGAGAAATGCGAGGTTTGGTGCATTCTGTATCCCCTCCCTGAGCTTAAAGCAGCCACAAGCACAGCAAAGGGGATGGGAAGAGGGGTAGGAAGGGACTGAGGGATGCAGGGAGGGGTGGAGGGCTCGGTGGCTGTGGAGTGGTGGCCACTGCTGGGGCAAAGAGCCTGCCCTGCTGTCAGCCCATGTGGGACAGGCAGCAGGATGGGGTCCCTGTGTGCTGCCATCCCACCTTTGCGCTGGTCCCTGTTGCAGAGCTTCAGCCCCCTTCCTCCACTTTGCTTTTCACTTGGCAGGGACCAAACCTCTTGTAGCCCACCCTGGTGATGCATTCTGTCTGGTGTCAGCCTTCCTTGGACAGACTCCTTCCCTATGGGGAGAGTGTTGCTTCCAGTGTGGCTTTTTTCCTGGGGTGATGGAGCAGGTCCCATCAGGGTGGGCAGTGGGCTGCAGACTGGTGTGTGTGTTCGTCATCCCTGCTGTGCCATGGCTCTGGAAGCACTATGGGTTATCTGAACAGAAGAGGCAGCTGGGTCATAGCCCTGCAAGCAGAAAGCTCCCTTCTGCCTGGGATGATGGGGGATGCGGGTCCTGCTTTCCCCCCTCCCTGTATCCTCAGCTCAGACCATGATGGGGCAGCACGGACCCTGGGACACGTTGGGACTCTCTTGATTCAGGAGCATGGCACTCGCCGGCTCTTCATGCACTGAGCAGAAAGGGGCTCATGGCTGGGGGGGAGCTGAGGTGCTGGGGTTTGTGTCTGCAGCAGGAGCCAGCGAGGGCGAGGAGCTCCCAGCCTTTTCCATTCCCTAACCCTGGCTGCCGCAGCGCTCGGGCACCCGCTGCGCGAGGCTCTTCTCCAGGGGACATTTACCCATAGGTTTAATGACCAAAGCAGCGACTCTGCTCAAAACAGGCTTCAGTTGTTGTTGTTTTCCCTCTGGGGCAGGGGTCAGCTGCCTTTTCGTCTGCTTTTCCGGCCCGGGAGTGAGTGCAGCTTGTTCCTTCCAGCCTGGCTCTGCCTCTGTCCATCTGTGCTGGGGAAGCCGCATGTCCTGGTCCCCGGTTCAAGCAGTGCGAGATGCTCAGGGATGGATGGGGAGGCCAGGTGATGCCTGGGGAGAAGGGATGAACGTGGGAGGGATGCAGACCACCTCCTCCTCTCGCCTCCCTCCCTTGCTGTGTGCTGCGGTGACAGAAGTAACACAAATGTCCCCCCCCTCAGTCAAGCATTGAGCTTGAACCTGTGCACCTTCATCCCCCCTGGAGTGCTTTGGTTTGAGGTTGCTTTGTTCAAGCACCTTCCCCATGTCCCCTCATCAGCCATGCTCATGCAGCGTCTTCCCAAGATGTTTCCAGATGTTTGCTGAAGATTGAACGAAGGCCTGGAGCATGTTCTGCCCTTGCCCTGTGTGCAGCCGGAGGGGGGGACAAAGCACATCATGCAGCATCCCAGCAACGGGAGAGAAGGATCCGTGCATTACAAAGCAACATACTTTTCCCCTTTGCTCACTTCCCACTCCAGGGCTTTACTTGGAGCCAAGTGTTTCTCCCAGGCTCCTGGTGACGTGCTCCCAGAGAGCTTTGGGATAAGCTAAGTCTAACTTTCCAGGTTGGTGGTCACCCAACACCAAATAACAGCAGGAGAAGACATGCGGTGTCCTCCCACCACTGTCCCAAATGGGAATGGGCCCATCCCAAACCACCAGTTTTTGGGGGACCCATGGACCCCCCTCATCCCCTTCCCATGGCAGCAGTGGCTGCTGATGGAGAGCACGGCTGGCTCGTGGGGCTTTGCTGCCTGGGGTTTGACACTGTACATGCTCTGAGTGGCCGCAGGGACATCTTGGGTTTCCTGCTGCTTTTTGCCCTCCCCTCCTTTGTGCAATGTAATTTTTTAGCTCTCCAGAGGGACTTTTAAGATCTGGCCCTTAGGAAACAGCAAAGCTGCTGTGCCATAAATCATGTGTGTTTGGACAGCACCGAGCACAGTGGAGGCTCCGCTCGGGCCAGCGTGGCCGATGCTGGGATAACGTAAAGAATAAGCATCTCCCTCTGGCCAAATAAACATGTGAAGCCGCTGTTGCTGTGGTGTGGGGAGCAGCCTGGTCTGAGCACAGCCCTTGCCTGTGTTTGAGGAGCCTCCTGAGCTGCTTTGCCCTGCAAAGCTCCTCCTCTTGAGACCCCTGGGGCTGGGACCATTGGCACTTGGTGTGTGCTGTGTTGTTCCCTCAGTGTTCTCCCTGGCCAGGAGGGAATGGGGCTGCTACAGGAGCCCGAGGTGCTGGAAATGGACATGATGAGGTTCAGGATGGGACCTTCTGCCAGGGGAAGGGGCTGCTGCTGTAGGTGTACCTGATGTCTGTGTGTGAGTGCTATGGAGTGGTGCATGGGGGGGATGGATAATGATGATGGATGAAGGTGTTCCCCACATCTACCATTTCCCAGCTGGACACAACAGAGACATTGGTTATAATGGGTCTTTTTTTGCTTGCATCCTCCCCTAAATTCCTCTTCTCCCCCTTGTTTCCACATCTGGGGTGTCTGCAACGCTGCTGGAGTGAATGGGGCATGGCTGGGTGCTGAAACCTCGCTGCGCCCCATGGGCTGGTGGGATGCAGCCTCTGGGCTCCTTGGAACCACATTCCTCTGTGTTTACCCGCCTGATGCTGTCCTTCGTGTTGCCCTTGGTCGAGACGAGCTGTTCTCGCAGCCCTGGCTCCGTCTCCTGGTACTTCCATGCTCAAACATTTCCTCTCCTACCTCCGCCAGACCAAAGAGGTATTTCTGTTACAATCCTCTGCAGCACAAACAGGCCATGGCTGGGAAAGGCCATAAACCAAAGGGCTATGGCATCAGGGGACCAGAAGTAAGTGGGATGCTGCAGGGGCAATGAGATTGGGATCTCCCCCTGCCAGCAACACTGTGAGAGCAGCTTTGCTCTGTGGCCATGCTCCATCACCCCCTTCTATACAAGAGCAGGGCCAGATTTGCTCCAGACACAGAATAAACCGAGCTCACGGTGCCCAGAGCCACGTTTGAGGCTGCAGCCTGCTGTGTCTTCAGTGCCTCAAAGGATGTCTTTGAAGGTGGATTTGAAACTTGGGCATGGAAAGAAATTCCTGTAGGAAGCAAATTCAACAAACCAAGTCCTTTGGCTGGGAGCAAACTGTATGATCACCAGGTTTGCTGATGGCTTTAGTGCTTCCCAGCCCCAGGAGCTGTGTTAGCAGCGTTTTAGGTGGGGTAGCACAGTGGATAAGGTCTAAGGAATGAAACCGTTCTACGCTTGGCATTGCACGGTGGCTTTTGTGCAAGCAATTGCCCCATTCAGTGCCTCAGTTTCCCCTCTGTCAATGCCCAAAGTGAGTATCTGTTGGGTAGCAGGGAAAAAAAACCCAAACCATGAAACATCCCCATGGATCTGGGGACTTATGATTAGCTTTGAAAGCAGCTGGCATCAATCTGCACCCAGCATATCCTTTCCCTATTGATTCTGATCCTTCTCCAGCTGGCAAACACATGTCTCCATCCCAACCCTTTGTTTAAACGATGTGAAATACCAATGTGGTTTCTCTCTGTTCCTTTGCCTGGCTTGCACTCAAGATACCTGCTGGGTCTTAGGCATCTCTGCAGGGTGAGGGCTCTGCCCCAGGACCAGCACTCAATACCCCAGTTTGGGGGTAAGAGGAATGGCACTGGTGTTGGGAACTGATATACTGATGGGTTGTGGGGAGCTCAGGGGTGAGAATTTTGGGAGAGGCTGATTTGGGCTGTTTGAACCTTTCTGTGCTCAGCCAAGTGTGGAAGTGCAGGATTGGACCCTCCTTGGGCAGGCTCTGTACTGGGCTTCCAATGAGTCGAAGCAGCTCAGGTTTGCTGGCCCTAATGCAGATCAGCTTGGCTGGAGACAGGGTGGCTCCATGGGGAGGGAGATGAACCCCTGAATCCCACCTGTAAGGATGTGGATGCTGATAGCAGGGACATTCCCATGGCTGCTGTGCCCCTGGGATGTGTCTGCATGCAACAGGTCCCAGACTGCCCCTGAGCTCCTCGGAGCTGAAATGTCCCCTTGAGCATCCACAGAGCAGACACCCGGGGGTCCTTCAGCTGCACCCCCTCGGCGCAGGATGGTTTTTCAGCCCAGGACCCAGCTGAAGCTCCATGCAAAGCCCATGGTCCAGCGCCACCACAGGTCCTCTCCCTGCTCTTTATGAAGCTCACTGGGATTTGCCTTAAAGCTCCCCCAGGCAGCAGGAGCAGGGACCCAGCATGGGGTGGGCTCCCTTCAGCAGGGGCTGGGGGGCAGAGGGATGTCCCTGTGCCGGTGGGGACCTGGGTGCTTGATCCCTGGGGACCATCCCATCCACGGTGCTGGCAAACTCCATCCCAAACCCTGCGCTCCTGGAAAACAGGGGCCGTGGGAAGGGGAAGGGTTTATTTCCCTGATTAAACAGCGCTGTTTTGAAACACGGCCTGGAGCAGCCCCCGCAGCAGAAGGGGCCGTTGAGCCGCAGCCCGGCCGCGTGTGTGCGCGGCGCTTGGTGCCAGAGAAAGACGCGTTTGTTGTCGTCGGGCCCCGGCCCCGGCCCTCCTCCGGCTCCCGCCTCCCACCCACCCATCCCGGGAACAAAACCCGCGTCCGACCCGGGACCGCTCGTGGCGGAGCCGCGGAGGCGAGAGGAGGAGGAGGAGGAGGAGGAGGAGGGAGACAGCCAGAGAGGAACTTGTCTTGGGGAATAATAGGAGGCAGGAGGAGGGAGAGGTGCACACAGGTAAGCTGTGGGCAGGTGATTTCCACCACCACCACCCCACCCCCCCGGGCTCTTTTCACCTTGCCTTTTTCACCGTCCATCCCAAGGCGCTGCACTGGTCCATGATGCTCCTGCCCCTCTCCAGCCTCCCTTACCTGGGAAGCAGCATCTGCTCCTTCCCCTTTTCACTTCTCTTGTTGTGTTTTTCCTGTTCTTTGTTGGAACAGGAGTCTTTGTTCCTTCTCTTTGCTCTTGTTGCAAGAGTTCCTCTCGGCATGGGGCAGGAGGGGTGCTGGAGGGAGGAAATCAGAGCTGCACGCTCCTGTGTGACAGAGCATTGGAATTACTGCCAGGGGCTTTCTTTGGGGGCAAGCGAGGACCCCCCGGTGTCCCCCACCCCACACTGATCCCTGCTCTCATGCTCACCACCCCACACGGCTCTGGGATGCAGAGCTGGGGGTCTGGGGGCTGCACAGCCCCAGCCATGCCCAGGACAGACCTGGGATCCAGGACATGGGGGGTGAGGCTGGGAGAGGAGCAGACACCTCCGGGGAGCCAGGAACCCCCAGTGTGGGGTCACTGAGCTGAGCTCAGCGTCAGACAGCCAGGCTGGGGTCCTGGTCCTAAGGGATGGGGGCTCCAGGCAGCTCCTCTCCCCATGTGGGGAGCAGGGAGATTCCCTGCCCTGCTGTTGGGACCAGCATCACATTGCTTTGAGAGCGAAGTGGGGCAGAGCAGCAGAGCAGCACCTCCATGCTTCACTTCCCAAGGAGCTGGTTTTCTGCCCTGCATGTAGGTGGTGAAGCCCTTCTCTCCTGCCCGGCAGGCAGAGCTGTGCCTGGATCCCATAGGCTGTTCCCTGGGCTTGGAACACCACTTTTTCTGCCTCAGCCATAGAGATTGGAGGCAGCTCCTTCCCTCCATGAGGGTCTCCTTTTGGAGCTCTTTGTGCAGGCAGGAGGTGATGGGAGGAAGCACCAGGGTGCTGATGTTTGCTCAAGTCTTGGGTAAAGCCTTTTGTTGCATGGAAAAGCCTCATCTCTGTTTGAGAGCTTTAAGGAAAAGCATCTCCAGGGCAGAAAGTGGAACTTCATCCATCCCCTTGGCAGCTGAAGGCAAAGCACGTTGCACATGAGGGCTTGGAAGCGTTCCTATGATCGCGGGCCCTGCCTTATGTGGTGTGCGGCTGACGGCGTACAGCAAACTGCTTCCTGGGATGCACCCGGAGCACAGGGAGCTGCCCTGGGGATGCGGGAGCGAAGGGCTGGGTGCTTTCCCTTGGGAAGAGATGAAAGTGTCTGTGGGAGGTTTCCTCTGCCCTCGGAAGAGGCTGGAGGGGAGGGATGAGGCAGCAGCAGCAGCTGATAAGGCATCAGAGCAGTTTCCCACCCTCAAAGGAAGCAATGCTGGGGGGTACCAAGGCGAGGAATCCGCTGTGGGATGTGTGTGGGGCCGGGCTGTGATCACTTCAGCGTCCTCTCCCATGATTTTCTCCCGCGTGTGTCCATCCAGTTCCAATGTGTGTGGCAGAGAGCTCTGTGGGCAGGCTGAGCCGGGAGCAGCCCTGGAAGTGTTGGGACATGCAGCAGAGGAGGAGCGGGGAGGAATTGCTGACACGGAGGAGGCAGCAGAAAGGTGCTTCCTGCCAGGGCTGCCTTCCCACAGACCCTGCTGCGGGAGGAGGGTGCCGGAGGGAGCAGCGGATGCAATGAGCCTGGTGACTGCGGCGCAGTGGGATGCAGGAGCCGTGCGCTGTCATCCCTCTGTCTTGCAGTCCTCAGGATGAGCCCGAAAGTGTTGCTTGAGAGCCTGAGCTGCTGTCCCGGGACACTCATCCGCTGCATGGCCACAGCGCTGCCCCTGCAGGAAGGGCCGTAGCGGGGGTTTGGTGCTGCGCCGGCTCCGCTCCTTGCTGGGAAAGGGCTGGGAAAGGGCGAGAAGAGCTGGGGGTTGCATCACGGCTCTGCTCCCCAGGGCCCCTGGGGATGCCTGAGTGACCGCACGTCTGCCCTCCCCTCGGAGCCTTGCGCTGTAGTTACCCTTTTCCACCATTCCCAGGTCCCCAGCGCCAAAGGGATAAAGAGCTCCCTGTTTCGGTTTGAGGCTCTCGCACTGTCGCTGCTGGTGGGGTGGTTGGAAGCCAGCGAAGGGGCTTTGCGGGTTCCTCTTGGTTATCTATGCATTGTCCTCTTTGTCGTGCCCCATTGTGCAGGTTCTCGGGATGGGAGAGGGCATTTTTCCAGTCTGGGGAGCTTCAGGGATAATGGGAATTGGATGGGAAACCTACCAAAGGAGCTAGCAGGGTTATGGGCAGCACGATGGAGGGGGTCCCTTGTCCAGCCATCCAACCCTTCTCCTCCCAAAGCTGCCTTTATCCCTCTCACAGCAGCAGTGGGGCTGGGCTCATGGGTGCTCCCTGCACATCCAACTGCCGCAAGAGGATGTGGGAGGGCAGAAAGCACCCAAGGGAGACCATTGGGAATTCTGCCTGTGACAAATCCCCTCCACCCGTGACCTTTTCATACCTCACTCTTGCCCCGGGGGGAGGTTGAGTTTTGCCTGCCCTTGGCCGGGTCATGGGGCTGACAGCGGGTGCTGTGGCTCAGGGAGATGCAGTGGCAATGAACTATTTGGGAAGCAAATACCAGTGGCATTCGGGGCTGGAATTTCCAGCTGTTCTGCTGGACTTTTGTCAGTTGTAATGGGATGAGTGAGGGAGCAGCTGCCTCTTCCTGGGAAAAAACCTGGACTGGCATCTGTCGGGTGCCTTGGTCTTGCACCCGAGCCAGCCCGCAGCTCGGGAGGTGTCAGAGCCGGTTTTGTCCATGAATCCAGCCTTTTCTCCACACCCGGCAGTTGTTTCCCTGAGCTCATTCATTGCTTCATGGTTTAACTTTATTCCAGTTTCACGGATTCCTTGCGGGCACTTGGGATCTGAGCTGCCCTGTCTGTTGGGGAGTGCTGGGAAAGGTCGAGGGGAGACCTTTGCAGAGCCAGCATTCCTGCAGGATCAGGGTGTGGGGTTTGGAAATCTGGCTTCTTGCATTCACGCCAGTAAATTCAACTGCATGGAACTGGATGGAGAACAGGCTGCTGACTGCGTCGGGTCCAGCTTTGAACCTTCCAGTGTGTTGGAGACAACTGTAAAGCTTGTTTAGGCCTCAGGCTTGTTGTTATCCCTGTTTTCTGCTTGTGGGGACCGCTGACTGTGAGCTGCTTTCATGGAGTTTGCTTGGAAGTGGGTCCCGCTTTCCCAAGCAGGCTGGGGCATGGGAGGCAGAGCTCCCATGGAGAAGGAAGAGAGAGGAGAGAGGGTCGTGGCCATGGGCACAGGGATGTGGCTGTGTCCCCATGGGGATGGAGGCTGGAGGTTTCACAGTGAATAGAAGGGGCTGCATCTGCCTCCTGACACTGTCTTTGTGCGATCGCAAATGCCACACGATGCTGTCTCTCTCCTGCCTGAGCTTTTGGCTTTCTGACAGCTTCTGCTGAGCATCTGCCGCATGTGGAGGGGATGCTGCAGGCTTATGTGGGACCAGGTCGCTCCTGGAAGGGCTTGAGATAACCAACAGGGTGACAGCTCCATCTTCCCGGTGACATTGCATGAGGGGGCCCAAGCCGAGCATTGCCCTGTGAGTGCAGGGAGCCAAACGCCTGGATTGCAGCATGTCCTGGCTGGAATACCACATCCCATCTGCCTCCTCCCATCTGCAACGGGCCAAACGCAGACCTCAGCCCGCTGCGGGCGTTCAAACCCAGGTCCGAGTCTTGGAGCAGAGGCAAGAATCCCATGGAAAGGTCTGGGATAAGGGGGGGAGAGCAGGGAAGGAGCGGGATGCTGCGGGGCCAGCGGGGGGACCGCACGTACAGCAGCTCCCCGCCCGAACCCGCCCGTTCCCTGCAGCCCCGGGGCGCTCGCAGCACGGGAGCCGCACGTACATCCCAACGGGGAGGTCTGGCAGCGATCGAGCCCCTCTGTTCTCCCCCTGTTCCTCCCTTCCCCCTGCGAGATGCCAGAGCTCTGATTGAAAACAGCAGGCGTGAGGCTCGTAGGGTTAAACAGAGCCAGATGGGAGCGGGCGAGACAAAAAGGAAAGTAATGGGCTGGGGCTGGAGGGGGGGTCGAGAACAGGATCTTTGCTTGGAGCAAGTCAATTACTTGGAGCCCCAGGAATGCAATGGGATGGCTTCAAAGAGAGCCGGGCTGGCCCAGCCCTGGGAATTGGCGCATTAAGGGTCCTAAGGGCATCGCTGGGTGGGATGGGGACACCCCCCCCCCTCCAATGGGAAGCTGTAAGCAAAAGGGGGTTGGTGTGGCTGCCCAGCAGCGTTGGGCTGTGCTGTTTGCTGGTCAGATGAGAGCTGGAGGCACTTCCCTGCTGCTGCTCAAAGGCGAACGCTATGGGCCTGGCTCAGCCCTGCGTTTTCTGCTCACACTGGGTGTGCTGGGATGAGTGGGGCCATGGTGTGATGCCCCTGGCCCTGAGCTCCACTCTGTTGTGTGGCACAGCAAACCACTGAGCAGATAAAGCCTGATTTCTGTCCATCATCAGCATCACTTCTGCCCCACGCTCCAGTCCCAGCAGCACCAGCTCCCGCAGCAGATGCTGTGCCCCCCGGGAACATCTCCTGGGACAACTGTTCCCCATCTTCCTCCCTGTCTCATCTCACTTGATTCTCTTTCCCACCCTGCCTCTGCTGAGCTCCTCCATCTGCCTCACGGTGCATCCAGCTTGGCTCTGTTCCTGCTGGGGTGACAGAAGCCTGGCAAGCACCCCGAGGTGTCTGTCCAGGAAGCCACAGCCCTGCAAGTGTGGGAGCATCCAAAGCACCCTCTGTGCTCGGGGCTTTATGGGGAGCTTGTCTTCAACAAGCTGGATCCCTCCATCCTGCCAGGCATCAGCTGCTAGCAAGTCTTGCAAAGGGCATTGCTGCTGTGCCGGGCTGCAGCAGGGAGGAAGGAAATGGGATCAAGCCTTAATAGGCTTGATTACGACCCAAGAAGAGGAAGGGATGGAAACTCTCTGCCTTGGGGCAAGCAGGGACTTAACCTCATCCCTTCACATCTCCCCCTTCCACTGGGGCTCTCTGTGGATAACCAGCCCAGCACCCTGCAGTGGTGATGGGTGAGTTATTTGGACAGCGCAGGGAGCTCTGTAATGAAACACCTTCCATACTGCCCATGTGTAATCTTGCAAATGCCTTTTTTGATCACTCAGCCTCACAAATGGGCTGTCCTGCGTTAAAGCCTCATCCCCACAGCCCAGGACCATCTGTCTCTGTCCCACTAACTGCTGCTGGCCTTCTGATGCTGTTGCTCAGCCAATTTGCTACTGAATCATCGATTTCTCTTTGGTTCAAGTGCAAATTAAACCTAATCCATCAAGGTGTCTGAAGGGGAGCTCCATCCTTTGGGGAGAGTCAGGGTGGTGGTGGGGTTCCTGAGGGTGTGAAAAGAGACCCCAAATCAAATGAAACAACCCCGCACACACTCTCCTGTGGCAAAAGGCTGAGCCAGAGAGAAGACCTTGATGGGGGAGATAGTACTAACAAGAAAACTTTGATTAAATATTGTAATCAGTGGTGGCCTCTTTATAAA
>JANRGW010037322.1:0-27366 GCA_024733675.1 Psilopsiagon aymara
CAGGTTGGACACAGGGGCTTGGAGCACTCTGCTCCAGTGGAAGGTGTCCCTGCCTGTGGCAGGGGGTTGGAACTGGAGGAGCTTTAAGGTCCTTTCCAACCCAAACCATTCTAGGATTCCAGGATGATTCTATCTTTCATCAAATACATAATCTGGCAGCTGTTGTACCTGCTGTTTCTAAGATGCTATTAAGAAGCCCTTGGCTTCTGTTTCTTTCATAGCAAGGGCCACATTCCAGTTTCAAGCCCATGCGTGTAGCAGACAAGACTGAAACCCACACAACTTAGCACAGCTCTGATCATCGCATCTCTCAGTGACTGCTTTGGGGAAAACTGCTTGGCAGATTGTTCCTTTCCTTGAGCTCTGGTCGTCACTGGGTGCCTTTGTGCAATAATGCTACTACTAACAAATAACTTTTAAGAATTCAATATTATCATCTCCAAAATCAGCACGCAGCAACGCACTTACTCTTAGAGCATCCCTGCATGCAAATGTCAGTGTATTACACACGAAACCTTGCTTTATCAGTCCCCCCAACAGAACCAATCATACTTGACTACAGAGCACTCAGAGCAGTCCCATAGCAAACCTGCTGTGGTTTAGGGTGTGCAGTTTCTCACACACTTGTTTGTTTGTTGCAAGGCAGAGCTGGGGAGACCATTTTCTTAACGCGTTTATTACCAATACACATGACTCAGGTTTCCTCACCCTCCCGACCCCAGTCATCTGCTGCGGGGAAGCGCTTCTGTCCTTGGCTGAGGGAAGAGGATGGAACAACCACAAACTGCAGCCCAAAGTGGTACAGAGAAGGGACCGACAGCCAAGAGTGAATGTTGACCCTTCACAGTCATTCACCAAGGAACTCGGACAGAAAAGGACCAGAAAGCACAGGAAGAGGTGCTGAAATCCCCACCACAACTCAGGGCCCAGTCCAAGGGGGTGCCACTTGGGGCAGGCCACTGACTGCTGCTGAGAACGCACATCTGCAAGGGAAAGGAACCTGCCTGCACCACTGCAGCCACCACCAACTGCCTCAGGGAGCTCAGCGGGGAAGTTACACCTCATACAGACTCCTTGCAGTGCCAGAGAGAGGAATGCTTCTCCATAGGCAGCTATTACATCAGTGATAAATAACATCTCCTTATCAAAAATCAAAGGGTCAGACAAAGAGCTGAAGAAGAGAGAGGGCTATAGCTTAGCTTAGAGATGGGACACAAGTAAAGCCCCAGTGATCAAGCACCCCACAGGTCTGCAGCTGCCCGCTGAAGGGGTTTGGCAAAGTGATCCAACCAATATGTGGCACGGAAAGAAAAGCTCCTGTAGAGCTTTGCAGCTGCATAAAACTGCATAAAGACCGATCAGGAGCCTGTGGGGTGAGATAAAGAGCTGTTTGTCTCTGCTCTTTGCACTGATTTGGAATTCCTTTTGTCAAAGTCTCCAACAGCAGCTTTCTGGCTTCACCATCTCCTCCCCTCCTGCATGCCATTCCTCATCCTCCACACTCCACAGTGACTCCCGTTCCCTGCACAGGTTCTGTGAGCACCACAAGCTTTTCTTCCTTCCTTCCTGGCTCTGAATCTTATCTTTCAGCAGTTTACAGCTCTTCAGCCCAAGTTTCCTGCCCATAGATGTGCTGGGTTGCTGTGGAGTGTGCAGAGGCCGAACTCGGCCTCTCCTCCCATATGCGTATCCTGGCTGTGGTTGATAACCACCTTGGAAGCAGCCCACTGCCCATCAGGCCTTCTCCTGCACAGCCCTGCAGCCTCCAAACCCCACACAGCCAGCCCGTTTCCACTTAGGTTCGTAACCTTTGTCTCTCTCTTGAGCTTGAAGCATTAATCATCACTATGTCTCTCCAAGTTCTCCTGCTTTGTTTCTCTATATGATACAGTATTGCTTGTCCACTTATACAAATAAACTGCTTGTCCCTCATCCTCCTCCTGATTTTCCAAGCACTCATTTCCCTTGGAATCTTTTGCCAGTTTATCCACCCAGGGCGCTGCCACAGGGATCAGTTTCTAAGCCACATCACCTTTCTGGCCATCCCTCCATTTCCCAGTGCACCAAAGCCTGACTTTCAAAGCCTATTCTAGGCTCCCTCCTCTTGCCCCTGGTTCCATGCAAAATGGCTTCATCCCTGGCTTCACATCTGGCCACATGATGCCAGTAGGCTCTACCACCTCCTTGTTACGTATCTGAGCATGTGCATACTGGGAGGACAGTGTTTTGAGGGGTATTAGCAGCTGTTCTGCTTCAGGTCTTGTAAAACCTCCTTTGCCACGCAGCTGGGAACGGCTGGCTTCTGCCCATCACACTGATGCACAGGCTCACACTGTCTCCAATTGCTCTTGCACACAGGCGCATCCCTCCCTCTCATTGTGAACTGCTCATCCAGCAAAGAAAGTGCCCCTGGGTGGTTTTAAGCCAAGTGGAGCCCAGACCACCATGGCTCACACTAGGATCAAACCCAACAGTGTAGGTGAAACAAGATGGAGCGCAGCACGGCCAGGCCAGTGCTCCTGCACAGGAGCATCACCGAGCTGCTCACTTCTATGGTTAAACCTACGTGCTCTGGGTAGAATCAGCTGGTTTAAAAATACAACCGTGCTCCTGCTGCCAGTCTGAGCCATGCCTGACCTGAATACTCCCGGCTGGTTTAGCACCGCGCCGCACTCCCTTCACCCCCCCCATCTCTGTAAAAAGGAAGTTATGAGCAAAGTTGCTCTTGGTTGGCACTGGGAAGGTGCAGCCAAGCGAGCAAAAGGTGAAGGGGTACAAGAAGTGCAACAGTGAGAGCTCCCCGTTTTCCCCGCTGAACCTGAAGGGTGTGAAAGTGTTCGGTCAACGCCTCGGTACGCTCCCGGAGCGCTGCTAATCCGGGAAGCCAGCGGCTGGCCGGGTCTCCCCGCACGCACACACACAGAGGGGAAATCCCCTCGCCCCCAGGCACAATCCGACTGGCACCATCGGGATACTCGTCCCAGTTCCCTGCAATTCAAAGCGATCCGAGCCGCTGCAGAGGCGTTCACCCGAGCACTCCCCGCTTCTTTGTTCCCTTCTCAGCCTCCAACACCCCAGCCCCGGCCGCCTCGAGGCGCGCACCGGGCCTACCTTTCCCCACGGCATCAGTGGGGGGTCCTGCGAGGAGAGAGGGGCTCCCGCGCCCAGCCCGCCCCGGAGCACGCGAGGCGCCGGCACCGCTCCGGCGGCGGGAGCGGGGCCCCGAGCAGCGGGGGGCACCGGCCCGTGCGGTTCCCTCCAAGGGGCGCGTTGCCTTGCGCCGGGTGCTGGTGGCAGGCATAGGGCTGCAGTGGTTTGTGTGGCTTTAACAAGCGTTCGCAGTGACAGCGGCTGCTTCGCCTCCCCGCGTCTCAGTTACTGAGTTCTTCTCTGAGTCCTTGGTTAGCTGGAGATGTTTCTCGTGGGGATTTGCTAAGGTAGGAGAGCATCGGTGCCACCTCACGGAGGAGAAAACGAGCTGGGAGATGTCAGTTATGGGCCTGAAGTCTTGTGGACAAATGGATTTTCCTCCTTGCTTTCACAGAAGCATGTTTC
This sequence comes from Psilopsiagon aymara, assembly GCA_024733675.1. Classification (NCBI taxonomy): domain Eukaryota; kingdom Metazoa; phylum Chordata; class Aves; order Psittaciformes; family Psittacidae; genus Psilopsiagon; species Psilopsiagon aymara. The sequence goes on from JANRGW010037322.1 coordinate 3,556, forward strand.
CTTGATGATGTGTTGCAGGAATAGCCGCGTGAATAAAGGATGTGTGTTGGTACGAGGGTCGCTGCTGGCTGGGGTAGGTGATGTGAGGTAGCATAAAGATTGGCAGAACCTGGAAGGGAAGTTGGAAAAGCGGAGGTTTTCATTCATTCTGCTTTAAGCACCTTCAGATTCCGCTGGCTTTCTCCCAGGCAGGGAGGAGGAGAGCCTGAGTGGGCTGTGAGGGCTGGGGGTGTCCTGCTGAGGGTTTCCCTGTGGCCTCCTCTGTTGTGGAAGGCAGGGAAGGCTGCTGCCAGCTCTCCGGGCGTCAAAGGAGCTCTCTGAAATCAATGTGAATGCAGCACTTGTCTCCTTTCAAAGGCTTTCAGGGACTCCTCTGGGTGCAGGGGTGAGCGGGGAGAGGCACAAGAAAGATGAGTTTGTCCAAGCAGTTGTTTGAGAGCATCTGAGAAGGCAGCATGGAGGAAAGGGGGTGAGCACTGGGCTGGTCCTCAGGGGTGCAGGGCAGGTGCTGTCAGCGCTCTGTGATAGAGGGTAGGATGGATGGTACAGGTGGGAGAGAGCTTCCAGTTGCTCTGTTACCTGTGGGTCCTTTGTTTCCCAGTTGCGGGTTGTGTCTTTCCTCCCTTTCTGTCACTGCAGTAACAGCTCCTGGTGAGTGCCCACAGAAGCTGTGGCTGCCCCATCCCTGGCACTGTTCAGGGTTGGATGGGGCTTGGAGCAGCCAGCGCTGGTGGAAGGTGTCCCTGCCGTAGAAAGGCTGCAAGGGGGAGCTTTCAGTTAACTTGTGCTCAGAGCCAGTGCCAAAGTTGATACAGAAATAGACTTCCAGGCCTCCCCAGGGAGCCCCCCAGACACCAGGGTGGTTGCTGCTGCCCTCGGAGCCTGGCTGTGACCTGTTGTGTGCCAAGGGCGAGAGCAGCTGATGCAGGAGAGGCTGATCCTGCTCCTTTTCTCCTCTCTCTCGCAAGCGTGTGTCTGCGTTTACTCATACGGTAAAATCATCAGGTTTAGTCAATCGCTGCTGTTTTGCCCCCATGCAGTGGGGTTTGTCTTGCCCTGGAGTTGTGCATGTTTGGGGTGTTACCTGTTGCTCATCATCCAGTTTCCTGGCACCGTGGGTGCACAACTCTGAGCTGCAAGGCTCCTGTGTGTGTTTTGAGATGGGAGCAGTTGGTGAAGGCCACGAAGGTGCCTCCCATCTGCTGAGGTCTGAGCCTCTCCAGGGTTCTGCCCTGTGAGCTGGGACCCTGCATGGGAGATAAGGTGGCTTCAGCATCCCCCAGGTGAGCTGATGGCCCTGCCAGGCCCGGGGGCTCTGCGGGGGTTTTGGTGTTGGGCTGTGTTGTCCTCGCTAAGCTGCTGCCTTCAGCTGGAGCCGATGAAACGTGTCAGTCCATATGGAAGCAAAGGGGCTGATGAGAAGGGCCCCTGGCTTCCCCCTGGGCTGGGAGCTGTGGTTTAGGACCGTGCACTGGGCATTTCCTTTGATTCCGCTTCCCGAGCTCCTCAGCTGTGGCACAGCAGCAGCATTCCTGTCTCTTGCTGCCACGTGTGTTTTCCTGGCGGGGCTTTCCATGGTCCCCCTCGTGTCTTTTCTGTTGCCAGGTGCTGCCTGAGTCACTCATCTGCATGTGAGGAGCCGCATTCCTGCCGGGGCTCCTCAGAAATCTCTTCCACACGCCTGCAGCTCCCCAGTTCTGGCCTGCGCTTGTCACCTGCAGGCTCTTAGGGCCGGGGTGGCACTCTGTTGTGGTTTGGAGTTTGTTGGGTGCTGTGCGGGATGCCTGGCACTTCAGTGACAAAGGGAGCGAGGTCGTTGCTACCGGGCAGTGCCTGCTCTGCAGCTTGAAGTAGGGCCGGAGTGTCCTTTCGGTGCTGCACCTGCCCTGGGACCTTGTCCTGCTTGGTCAGAGTGTCACAGAGTCCTCTTACAGGATGGGAGAAGGCAAAGTGTAGTGGAGCACAGAAATCAGCTCCACCGTTGCGAGGTAGAGCGGGACTGAAGTCCAAGCAATCTGAAAGAGTGCTTCCCACTTGCTTTCCAGATGATGCTTTTTGCTCGTTCTGATTCCATTAAACTCTGCTTAGAATAGATCTGAAGCCCTCCCTGGTAAGAAAAAAGATAGATCCGATCATGCAGTACTAAAACACTTCTGGAGGTGCCTCATGTTTGCATCTTGGATACGTTTTACAGTTTAACCCCCGATATTCATTACTTTTCCTTTCAGCCTGCTCCGTTCCAGTAATCCTGGATACTGTGTTGACCCTCGCTGCTGTCTGGGCCAACTGTGCCTTCCCAGCCTCAGAATAAGGCAAAGGGAATGTGATAAAGAGGAAGGGGCTGTGGGCAATAAACACCAATGATGCATTTGGGACAGGCTCTGCAGGCATCCTGGAGCTCCGTGTGCTTTCCCTGTGGTACCCAGCTCGTTCCCATGGGCCAGCCTCAGGTTTAATTCCCTCCCTGCCTGCCTGGGCAGTGTCAGTTGGAGGGGGGGTAGAGCTGAACCCTGGGCCCTGCTGAGCCAGGGCAGGCAGCAGCTCCTTCCAGTTCAGTCTCGCTTGGTCAGGCTGATCCCTCTCCCTTTCCCTTCTGTATTTGTCTTCCAGCCCCGATTGCTGAGTCCCTGCTCGTCGGTGGGAGGGCAGTGGGTGATGGAGCTGCTGGGGAAGGCAGCAGTTGGGTTTATTGTGGCTGCATCATGAGCCCCAAACCAGACTGTGGGTGTCCGTGGTTGTCTGATGGTGCTGTACACACAGGGAGGTCAAGAGGCTGGGCTGCAATAGAGTGAGATGCCACCAGTGCTGGTGCTTGAACCCAGCCAGGATGCTGGTGCCCAATACTCTTTAAAGCTTGATTTTCATCTCGCAGCTTTCCCACCGCGCTGGAGGGGCCTAAGCACCTCTGCTGGCAGGGGGACCGAGCAAGCAGCAGAGTCTGCTGCTGGAGCACAGGGCCTGGTTTGTGTTGGAGCCCCCGTGGAGCTGAACCCTGCAGCGTGACCCACCTCCCTGCTCCCTGAAGTGGGCTGCGAGCTTGTTTTGCCGTGTTACTGAGCTGTGCTCCAGCCTGGAGGAGAAGGGGAAGGAATGGGGAGCAGGAGGGAGCGGTGATGTGCCCACCCTGTGGATGCAGCGAGTGGTTATCTCAGTGTCAGAGTGTGCCCTGCATCAACTCCTGATGTGCAGAGCTGGCAGAAATCGAGCCCCAGGGCTGTGCCCCCCTTCTCTGGCAGTCCCTGGGGTTGCTAACACAGAGCTGCTGCCTGGGTGGGAGTAGAGCACGCAGCTGACAGCGCGCTGGATGGAGCGTGGCACAGGGAGGTGCAGAGCAAAGCCAATGCTTTCCTAATTCACGTGAAGAGGCTGTGAGTGGAAAGTGACTCCATGAAAGTCACAAAATGAGTCAAGAACAGCGCTTCTGAACTGAGTTTGTGTTTGGTCACCTGACTGCAGCCTTCCCAGCCCCGGGCTGAATGCAGTCACTGCCATTGCCCGGCTCTGATGCTCTTCCATGTTTCTGTTGTGTTGATGTTTCCTCTCCTCCCGCAGGAAAGGCTGAGGTACACACTGCTCCTGCTGCTGCTGCACAGTACAGACTCCTTCTACGTACCTGGGGTGGCTCCTATCAACTTCCACCGCAACGACCCTGTTGAAATTAAGGTAGGATGAACTCAGATGGAACTGCTCATCTGCCTCTTTCGGGGTTTCTTGTGCTTTCTTCTTTATATCATAGCAGATAAGTGGGACTAGGAAGTCAAATTTGGGGATCCTGGTTCTAAACTGGGGGCAGGTGTGTTCACAGCATTGGTGCATTGGGGTTAAGCAGCGCTCAGTGGTCACTGTCATCATCTTACCCTGCAGTTCCCTTCTGAAATCTAAATCCCTTCAGCAGAGTCCTCGAGATGTGGCTCTGTTTGGGAGCTCTCTTTCCCACCGTAGCTGTGAAATGAACTGATCAGAGCCTTTTCTCCAGCATTATACTGGCTCTCAGTGCTTTTAGAGGGTGGACCTTCAGGTGAATGATAGAATAAAGAAGTGGTTTGAATCAGACCTTTTCAGTTTTCTACCTGCTCTTCTCCTTGGCTCATATGTCTTCGAGTGCAGTGAAGCCCCTGATAAGCCCTTCCCAAGTGCAGGTGTTTGTCCTTGAGCTGATGCTGCGGGCCTGGCGAGCTGCAGGGCTGTTCCTGTGCAGTGTTGCTGGTAGGGGATGATGGAGCAGGAGGAGGCCAGGCCTCCTCTCCAGACGTCAGCAGTTTGTTTGTAGCTCGTTCCATTGGCCTCACCTCAGCAGAATCCAGGCCCCGTGGGGTGCTGAGGTTGGGGCTCCCATAGGAAGCATGGCGCAGTTTTCTCTGGCCACAGGCTGCCAGACCTGGGCTATTTTTAAGCAAATGAGACTTGCCTGTGGCTACGGTGAGCTCCCCAGCAGAGGGGGCATTGGAATGGTTTTCTCAAAGGGACTGCAGGAGCCAAATGCTTCCTCAAGTGATAAAGTGAGTCAGGGACTGGCAGCCCCCTTCCAATAAGTGAGCTTGGCAGCCTTACAGACAACTGTGGCCTTGGCTATCGTGGCGCGTCTCTGCGCTTCCCTTGTGGCATGTGAGTGATGGGAGCTCTCCAGAAATGCCTGGGGTTTGTCACCATCCGTTGTCTTCCTGATCTGATGGCTCTGGAGATAAAACCTGCCAAAGTCTTCCTATCGCAGGAGGCCAGACCCCTGCAGGCAGCGTGACATGGTTGGTTTCTGAGGACCTCACTGCAGTCGTGTATGAAACGTGCCTCTTGAGCCTCTTTTGAGGCTTTTGTTGTTTCCTGGGACTCCCCTGAGTCATAAATTTGTGAAGCCAATCCCCAGCGCTTCTCCTTTCAAGCGTTCCTTTGTGAATGAATTGCTACTAAACCGTAGCGTAGAGAATGTGCAACCAGGAACTGCGCAAAGGAAAGGGAGCTGGAGCTCTCCCAGGAACATCTGTCTCCTCTTTCATTATGGAGCAGCTTCAGAAGTGAGCTTTGTGGGAGGTGCCTTGCGTCAGCTGGTGGCTGGTGCTGAGAGGGGACAGAGGAATCGGTCCTTTCATGGGGGTAATCCTTGTATTCTTCCTGCAGGCGGTGAAGCTCACCAGCTCGCGAACCCAGCTCCCATACGAGTACTACTCCCTGCCCTTCTGCCAACCCACCAAGATAACATACAAGGCAGAGAACCTGGGTATGTATCTGTTGAACAGCGTGTTCCCCGCAGTCAGCAGCCTCCAGTGATGAGCTGTGTGCGGGTGTTTACAGGAGTAAAAGCAATTGCAAATGTCATCTCTCATAAACTGTTTGTGGGGAGCTGCTTCCTCTAATCCGTGATGTGCTGCCTGTTTGCAAACTGGGGTTTCGCTGTCGTGGAAAGGGGAAATGCCTTTCCTCAGGGAGGGCTCGTAACCTGCTGCAGAAGTGGTGCTTGATGCTTCCGACACAACAGCTCAGCTGTCCTTCAGTTTATCCTTGCGTCTGTGCTACCAGAGCAGACAGTTCCTGCTGGACACTGCTCGCCCGGGGCAGGATCTGCGGTGAGGAGCCCGGGGGTCTCCAACCCTGCCCTTGTTTTCCTGTTTTGCAGGTGAGGTTCTTCGGGGGGACCGCATTGTAAATACCCCTTTCCAGGTCTCCATGAACGTTGAGAAGAAATGTGAAGTTCTGTGCAACCTCCCCAACAAACCTGTCACGCTGACGGTGGAGCAGAGCAAGCTCGTCGCCGAGCGGATCAGGGAGGATTACTACGTCCATCTGTGAGTCACCTCAAGCGTGGGTCTGGGTCTGTGGGGACTGTGCCATGGCCAAGTCTCATCTGGAATCTGTTTTCAGCATTGCTGATAACCTCCCTGTGGCAACACGCCTGGAGTTCTATTCCAATCGTGAGGAAGAGGAGAAGAAGAAGGAGAAGGATGTACAGTTTGAGCATGGATACAGGCTTGGCTTTATGGATGGTAACAAGGTAGAGAATCCAGATGCTGTCTGAGGGATGCCTGGAGGGGATTGGGGTGTCTGTCGGGGGGTGTTAGAAGTCTGCCAGGGAGTATTGGAGTTGGGAATGCAGTCAGAAGCTTTTATAAAGAGTGGAAAGACGAGAGAGAGGTCTCTTATTGGAAGAAGGGGGTGGCTGCCATGTGCTTGGGATGTGAGATACAGTCACATTTTTCAGGCCAGACGTGGACCAAAGCATTGTCCGTGGTGCTTGGGGTGTTTGATCATCTCTGTTCATTCCTCTTGTTCCTTTAGCCCTTGAAAAGCATTAGCCCGATGTTGCTCTGTAGCACAATGTATCTGGGAACAGTTGGCGTCTTTATTTTCCTCCACTAAAGCTGCCTTCTGAACTCGCTCCTTCTAAACCCTTCCCCGTTCCTCCCCTGGGGGGCTAATGCTTTCTTTAATGTTGATCTGTTTCAGTTCTACCTGCACAACCACCTCTCCTTCATCCTTTACTACCACAGAGAGGATGTGGAAGAGAACCAGGAGCACACCTACAGGGTTGTGCGCTTTGAAGTCATTCCCCAAAGTATTAAACTAGAAGGTAAGAGGCTCTTCAGGGGGGGCACAAGGGAGAGAAGTCTCTTGTAGGGCCAAGAGCTGAATGTCACTGATGTGTCAGGGGCATAGAAATGAGGGAGTCCAAATTATAGGATAAATAAACCTCTTTGTTATTAAGGAAGTACCAATGAGAATGATCCTTGAAACAGAATCCATGGAAAATTGAAGTTAAAAGTAAAGGCTGGGAGAAAAACACTCCTACGTGAGTGAGCTCAATGGGAAACATGTGTTGAAGGGGAGTTGCTCATAGTGTGTGGCATCCCCGTAGCAGCAGCAGGCTCTGCTGAACAAGTCTCGTTTCCCAGCATATCATGTGAAATAGGGGATTTGTTCCCTTCTGCATCTTGGTTTCTGAGCCTCTGGCTTCGGTTAAGGGAAGTTTTTCCCCTGTTTGGAGCAATTAAAGAGCACCTTATGGGTGCCTGGGATGAGGATGAGCCAGGCGGGAGGTGGTCCAGAGGGATGGGTGAGCTCCGGATCTCCAGTGTGCCATGTTTTCCCTTACAGACTTGAAGGCTGATGAGAAGAGTATGTGCACCCTGCCTGAAGCTGCGGGCTCTGCCCCCCAGGAAATAGATCCTTCGAAGGAGAACCAGTTGCTCTTCACCTACTCTGTCCACTGGGAGGTGAGGGACAGAAGCTGGTTGGCAGCTTGCACCCTGCTCCGTGTGGCTGAGGTGTGGTGGGAGACACTGGGCATGTGCTGGTGTGAGAAGGACTTTGCTGTTCTTCCAGGAAAGTGACATTAAATGGGCTTCCCGCTGGGACACGTACCTGACCATGAGTGACGTGCAGATCCACTGGTTTTCCATCATTAACTCCGTTGTTGTCGTCTTCTTCCTTTCAGGTGAGTGAGACCTGGGGAGGGAGAAGCCTTTGCTATTAGTGTGCAGAGAACCTCCTGTAAGCCTCAGCTGCAGGTGCCTCAAGGGGATGTGGCTGTGCCTGAACCTGCTCAGAAGGGGCAGGAAACGACCATCAGCACATGAGGCCTCCTGTTCGGGCAGCACCCTTGGGGTCAGACAGTTTTCCCTGCTTCTGCTCTCTGAGTCGAGCAGTTGAGGGAGGAGAATGTGGTTAATGCCCATCTTTTGCATGTCCAGATTTAAGGAAAATAAATCCCAGAGTGGCCCATTCCTGCTGGAATACTGCTCCCGTGCTCTCTGGGGTTTGATTCTGTCTCTCTGAAAGCTGGGGAGATGGGTGATGACTCAAGGCCTCTTCTAACCAGAACTGTGTGTTGGTGGGTACCGTGTACCTGCACATCGTGAGAGCAGCACAGCCATGCAGGAGCCTCTGAGCCAACCTCACTTTGTGCTTGTTTCAGGTATTCTCAGCATGATCATCATCCGCACACTCCGGAAGGACATTGCCAACTACAACAAGGAAGATGACATTGTAAGTGTGTGCACCTGGGGCTGGGAGCAGAGAGGGAGGGGAGCATGGATGAGGAGGGATCTAGGATGAAGACTTGGATGCCTTGTCTCTTTCTTTGCCCCTGTTTTGCTTCAAGCCCTGGAAACAGGAGGGACAGTTGTGTCATGTGTGGTCAGGACACCTCTGGTTGTCTGTGTACAACAGCAGTTCAGGTTTAGGTGTCTTCAGACCTAAGCACTGGCTGCAGACAGGTCCCTAAATGTGTGCCCTGGCACTGCCAGTTCTGGTCTTAACTGTTCTAAGCTCACGAGGAAGGAAGTTTCTTAACCAGAGTGATAAAGTGCTGTAGAAGAACCAGATACAGGGAAATAACCTCAGCCTGGCTGTGGTGGGACCTTAATTTCCACTGGAACACCACACCTGAATAACTTTCTTTTCCTGTTGTTGCTACAGGAAGATACGATGGAGGAATCTGGTTGGAAACTTGTCCATGGAGATGTCTTCAGGCCTCCCCAGTATCCTATGATCCTCAGCTCTCTCCTGGGTTCTGGAATTCAGCTTTTCTGCATGATCCTGATTGTCATCTGTAAGTGGTGGGAGTTGCATGGGGTGGCTGTAAGAAGGGGAACGATGCCTGAGGGTGTGTGTAGGCCCCATTGATGCTCACCTGGGCTGGAGCGGGGTCTCTCAGTGGCATTTCCCAGCTGAGGCATCTTTTATCTCTCTGTTTCCTGTAATCAAGACACAAACCCTGGTTCACAGTGGGCTGATAGACTCTGCACGTATGCACTTTGCCTCAGCACTGCACCTGCTCAGATCCCTGGGGAAACTGAGGCTAAAGCCGGGGCTTCTTCCTTCTGGCCAGTGCTGGAGGCCGGGGATGTGCTGTGCTTTAAAGGCAGTGAGTCTGTGCAGAAGGCAGGCTGCAGGCAGCTGTGGTCTGCGTGTGGGGAGGCTCCTGTTCTCCAGGTGCTGGTGGGCACACCTTCATCAGAGCTGTTCTTGGTCCTCATTCCCTCCGCAGTTGTTGCCATGCTGGGGATGCTGTCGCCCTCCAGCCGGGGTGCGCTGATGACTACAGCCTGCTTCCTCTTCATGTTCATGGGGTAAGTGCTTCCACTGCTTCCCACAGCAGTGCTCTCCTGCCTGCTCTTCTCCCCAGCAATGGGCAGTGGTTTTCTCTGTCTTGACTTTGTTTCTGTGCAGGGTTTTTGGTGGGTTCTTTGCTGGCCGCTTATACCGGACTCTGAAAGGACATCGATGGAAGAAGGGAGCTTTTTGTGTGAGTCTTGTGGGGCTCTGGGCTCTTTATCCACGTCTGCTGATGGGTGGTTAAGCTCCACACGTGCCTGTGGGTACCTGGGCATGGCCTGGCTCTACTGCAGAGATGTGGTGTGGGTTGAGTCCTTGTAGCTTTACATGAAAGGGCAAACACCAGAGCACGTATTACAGCACAGCAGGAGGATTGTGTGAGATCCTCCCTGCAGCCCTTCCGCTGCCTGTTCATGCTAAGGAAAAGGGTTGCTTCCTCCGAGTGTGCCTTGTCCCAGCAATGGACCATTGAAGAGAAACACCTGATCCGTTGGGGGCTTTCTCTGACCCTGTGTTGCTCTTGCAGACAGCCACCCTGTATCCCGGAGTCGTCTTTGGGATCTGCTTCGTCCTGAACTGTTTCATCTGGGGGAAGCACTCCTCTGGAGCGGTGGGTACCTTCCCCCTGGAGCCTGTGGGGTGGGAGGAGGGTGCCTGGTGGGCTGTCAGGGACCACTTGGTGTCCCAGCATCTCCCGGATGTGTCAGTGCAGTGGGTGAGCAGAGCGTTGGTCTGCCTGGTAACTTCAGTCCGCAGGGCAGGTTGAGCTCTCAGCCTCATGTTGCCACTCTTGGTGTGATTCCAGGTGCCTTTCCCGACTATGGTGGCCTTGCTCTGCATGTGGTTTGGAATCTCCTTGCCCTTGGTCTACCTGGGTTACTACTTTGGGTTTCGCAAACAGCCCTATGACAACCCTGTTCGGACAAACCAGATTCCCAGGCAGATCCCGGAGCAGAGGTGGTACATGAACAAATTCGTGGGGTGAGTGAGCAGTGCGTGGGGAGTTCAGGCTCCTCCCCTCGGGCTCTTTGTGCTGCTGAATGTCGCCTTCTGCTGGTGTCTGGGCACAGCCGGATGGCACATGGGTTTCCTTGAGCAATGCTACCAGAGACATGGCAGGGCTGGTGCTTATGGCAGTGGTACGTGCTCAGCAGTGGAGCAGCTGTGCCAGTTACTGTGTGAAGCTTATTCTGGTGCCCTGGGGCTGTAGAGCTTCTGCTGGCAGTGCTCTGTGTAGTCACAGGGACTCAGAATGGGCGGGCAGTGGCGTTGTGCTGCTCATGAGTTTCCCTCCTGTTCTGTAGGATTCTCATGGCTGGAATTCTGCCTTTTGGAGCCATGTTCATTGAGCTGTTCTTCATCTTCAGTGTAAGTGTTTAACCCTCTCTGCTCCTGTGGAGGGTCCGTCTGGTGCCAAAGCTGCTGAAGGGGGGGAGCAGTCTCCAGTTCCTGCCCTAAAACAGGGCAGCAGCAGATTCCCTCCAGGCTGTTCCGGAGGGCGCTGGGCTGTGGGTCTCTGCAGTGTTTTCCTGCTGAAGGCTCCTGGAGGTGTCCCAGGACACTTCTTGGTGGTGGGTAGGACAGTGGTAGGGCTGAAAGGTGCTGTAGCCTTGTGGCAGGGAGTGGTCCTGGTCTGGAGGCATTCCTTGAGCTATTGCAGCTGCTGCTCTTTTATGGACAGGGAGGAATTTGCTGTTCCATTGCTGGGGGATGGAAGGAATGAACAGTTTACCTCGGAGCTGTCTTTGGGCACCTTTTTGCAAGCAGATTCCTCTGAACTAACACTGTGAAATGCATTAAAGCTGCAGCTCCGTGAGGCCTTGGTCTTCCTTGGGTTAACTGCTAGTGTTAGGCTGGTGTTCGCTGCTCCATCTCAGGAGTGTGGAAACAAACCTCCTCTGTCTCTTTGTTCCAGGCCATCTGGGAGAACCAGTTCTATTACCTTTTTGGCTTTCTCTTCCTGGTGTTTATAATCCTGGTGGTGTCGTGCTCCCAGATCAGCATTGTCATGGTGTACTTCCAGCTCTGTGCTGAGGTGAGAGCTCCGTGTCTGTAGGTTCAGTCGCTCAGTTCACATTGGTGCCACTGCTCCATAGGAACGCGGTGCGGTGCAGCCCGGCCTCCCGAGCGGGGTTGTTGGTAACACCTCTGGACTTCAAGGAGAGTTGAAGCTACCTGATAGCTGCTGGGCTGGAAGCTGTGGCCTCATCCCAGGAATTCTGGTGGGAGTGGGGTGTTTTATTCCAAAGGAACTGTTTTATTCCATCCACATAGAAAATGAAACGCATGGCCACAAGCGAGCAGTGTTCCTCAGTAGCTGTGATCTTCGCTTCACTCTCAGCTTTTTGTCCTCCCTGTTTGGGAACACTTCTGCAACGCAATAGTTCCCCGGCCCCAAACTGAGTTTCCTGTGAGTCGTGGAATCATAGAATGGTTTGGGTTGAAAGGACCTTAAAGCTCATCCAGTTCCAGCCCCTGCCACGGGCAGGAACACCTTCCACTCGAGCAGCGTGCTCCAAGCCCCGTCCAAGCTGGCCTTGAAGGAGAATGGGTGTTCTCCCTGCCCCAGAAAGGTCCCAGCTCCCTGGGGCAGTGGCACAGAAGGCAGCCTGAGGGGTAACGATGCTTTCTGCCCTGTCAGGATTACCGCTGGTGGTGGAGAACCTTCCTGGTGTCTGGAGGCTCTGCCTTCTATGTGCTGATCTATGCGGTCTTCTACTTCGTGAACAAGGTATTGTCCTTCCCCTTGTATGAAAGTGGCACCTTTCTAGAGGAGGCTGTTGGGTTTAGGAAAGGACAAACAGAGTCCTTCCAGAGCGGGGAGAGGGTTTAGTGCCTGGGATCCCTGCCTGCGGGTGTTCCCAGTCGCTGCCTTGAGGGAATCTCTTTTCAGTTCCCATCAAAGTGGAGGGGTTCCTCCCGTTGTTCCCTTGCAGAGGGCACTGCTCTGGGGAGAGAACTCCATTACCTCTGCTTGATTTTGCCTGTTTCTCCCTCTTGTTTTAGCTGGATATTGTTGAATTCATTCCCTCCCTCCTATACTTCGGCTACACCGCCCTCATGGTCCTGTCCTTCTGGCTCCTCACTGGCACCATTGGCTTCTATGCAGCCTACATGTTTGTCCGGAAGATCTACGCCGCAGTGAAAATAGACTGAAGGTGGGGAGCCCCAGCAGGAAGCAGACACCTGAACGTGTGTCCTGGGAGCCAAGGGGACATCTTCTCCCAGCTCTGTTAAGGAAACAAAATCCCATGGGAGAGTGACAAGAGAAATAAATAACTCCTCGGTTTTGGAATGTAACTTTGGCGCAGTGTACATGGATTCTGGGCTACTTCTGGGGGAAGAGGGGTCTGTAGATACCTTACATTTTAACTTTATTATCCTGTTCCATATTTGAGGGAGTTTTTTAGCAGAGAAATATCCCTCTGTAGAAGTAAACCCCCTTTTTGCTAATTCATCCTTTTTTTTTATGTTGATGACGAATGGATTTGGGACAACAATGGAAACACTTGTGAAGCCGTTTTCTTCCAGCCCCATGGGTGCTCTAGGATTCAGGGAGACTCTTCAGACAAACACCAGACTGGGTTTCTTTCCTGCCTTTGTGTCTGCACAGAAGAGGGAGCTTGACTATGGCAAAATCCAGGGAGCCTGAAGGCTCCAGACCCCGGCCTTTGGCTTGTTTACAATTCAATGGAGGTGCCATTTGGAGCCTGGGAAGTGCAATTTCACCCTGGGAGCACTTGGGAACTGCAGCCTTCAGCATCACTTTTCCCTCCCTCCAGCCTGGGCCGGCACAGGCCACTTCGGATGCTCCACTGCTGGGATTCCCCTCGCTCGGGCGGCGCAGCCACTGCAGCAGGACAGAGGCGACGTGGTGGTGCTGGTGCTGGCGCTGGAGCCCAGGGCTGGGAGGAAGCACGAGGTAACTACAGGGGTTTGTTCTGTCCGTGGCTCTGCTCCGGGAGGTTTCCTTCTCGGGAGCCCCTGCAGAGCCTTGCGGAGACACGGCTGCGCCGCTGCTGTCGCACCAGTGCCAAGCAATGATGCAGTATTGGGCCTGAGGTGTGTGCAGGGAGTGCTCCCGTGGTCGGGGGGGGGCTGGCTCCCTGCCTGCCCCCGCTGCTCCCTCCTCCTCCTCTTAGATTCTCTACCTCCAGGGAACAGAAATGTGGGCGCCCCTCAGCCGTGCTTTGTCCTTCTGCACAAGCAGTGCAGGGCCTGCGCTGGCCGGTGCAGGCTCTCCTGCAGCTCCTCTCTTCCCGTGGCTCCGTGCCTGAACCACTCCATGGGAAGCTCTTTGAGAAAGAGGTTAAAGGTGGTTTCTGTTATTTTGGTCATGGAAATGCTCTTTACCTGTGAAAGGTCCCAGGTCACAGCAAAGGCTCCCTCCAGCCCAGAGCAGCCGGTGCACTCCGGGCTGCAGGGGAGGTGTAGTGACATCCATCAACATTGTGCTCCTTGTGTTGTGAGCAGCACGGTCTCCAACCAACCCGGTGGCACCCAACCAGAGCTGTCCTGAGCCCCTGTTCCCAGCACTGATGTGCCCTGGTGAGGGCTCAGGGGGTTTTGAACCCCCGTTGCCAGAAGGTTCCCCCAGGTCCCCTCAGGGACCTATCTCACTGCTGAGGAGCCAACTCCTCCGCACTGGCACCGACCCCTCCAGCCCTCCCTGATGGCTTCTTTGGCCTCCATCATGCCAAAGCTTAATCCATCAGGAAGCAAGGATGGGAAAAGGGAGCAGGGATGCCAGAGCCAACTGTGCTGTGGAGTCTGTGTCGGTTCTGAGTTGAGATCCCTCTCTAGCTTTTGGTTGATTTTTCTTTCCCCCTTTTCTGCCCTGCCCCAGTGGAGGGGCTCTGCAAGCAGTGATTTCATTTCTCTCCCTTCCCCAAAGTGTTTTCTCTGTATTCTTTGTAATTTTTAATTAATGGATGTATTCTCTGTGTCCTGTTGTAAATAAATCTGCCATTGGCCTGTTGTCCTGCTCTCCGCCTTCTCCTAAACCACCTCTGGGGATCGCCGCCTCATCGGCACCCGCATGGTCTTTGACGTGTGGCTTCAGCAGCAGCAGAGCCTGCAATGAGTCTGCTTCTCTTTATTTTCCTGGGAAACTTCGCTAAGCTTTAGGCCTCTTCCGGTGTGGCACATCCTGGGTGCTGCTGTGCACCTGGATCAAGCACTTGGATCTGTGTCTCGCTGGGCTGCCAGGCTGGTGGTGCTGAGCAAATGGAGGTGACAGCAGAGGTGAGGGTGGGGGTAGGATGGGAGCCAGAGCATTTGGGAGGGGTGCTGGTGCTGTGGGAGCTGGATCTGCAGTGTTGGCTCCCAGCCTGATCCCTTTCCCAGAGCCTGTGTGCTGCTGCTGGGGGTGGCGAGTACCTGAATGAAAGCTCAGCAGTCACTGGAGCAGTCTGCAGGGGAAATGCTGCCTCATGGCCGGTAACCCCATGAGCCTGAGGAACCGGACCTTTGTGACTACCAAACGCTGCTCTCCCTGACAGGAGGCGACAGCCTCTGCTGTCCCTGTGTCCCCAGCAGGGCGCTGAGTCTGCTCTTCAGTCTAATTCTTTGCTTGAAAGAAACTTAATCCCTGGATTCATGGAGGGGCCTGGACCTTTGGCCTCAGGATTCTGTCTTTACTTCAAAGTAACCCTTCAGAGCACAGAGGGAGCCTCTTGGCTCCATCCCCTCGTGCACACAGGCACACCCCCCTGCATCCCCCCACCTGCAGCCTGGCAGCTTCCTGCTGTGTTGCCTACAGCCACTGGGAGGAGCACATTGCTGCGACTCCTGATTCTCCTCATGGCTCGGGATGCATTTCCTGATGGACACTTGGAATAGGCTTCTTGATGGACACAGTCCCAAGCGTGGAGCTGAGATGCTCGAAGAATCTTCCATGAGCAGGTAAGAGCTCACTGACCAGCCTCAGGAAATCAGTTGTGAATTGTGTATTTGGTGTTTCCAGTGGGAGCAGCCTCAATAGCTGTAGACCTGCTGACAAGACACTTACAGGTTATAAACTGCTGGGGAATGGGCACTTGGAATCCACTTTCCAACCCGAACACTTGGCATTAGCTCCAGTGTGCTGCCTCCAGCCATGCTCCCTTTGCTGGCCTGGCCCTTCCCTGCATTGACCCATTGGTGCAGTTCTGCTGTTGGAGTAGCTGGGAAAGCAAATCACACATGCAAATAGCAAAATGAAATCCATTTATTCTTTGACAGACTACTGGTAGGAAAAAGCTGCCTGGCTCTAATTCAGCTACCTCTGCTAAAGGAATTCCAGTGCTGACATCTGTCAGGGTACAATGCAGGCACCAAGCAAGCGAGCTGAATGTTCCAGAACAGGGGAAGGTGTGTGGTGGCATTGCATAAATCTGGGACTCCTCCCTTGCAGGAAGGGATCAGTTCTCACCATTTATTACTTTACAAAAGAAAACCACTACTAATCCTCCCGCCTGGAGGCAGGGAGAAGGTTTGCATATACCTGGGAACAGTGTGGAACTCTTCACTTTGCAAAGAGAAAAGCAACAGGAGACAGGCCTGAGGTATTCAGTGGTGGTAAACAGAAGACTGGCTGAAATGCCCCATTTACCTTTTCTGTTAAGAGAACAAGAAGGCACTCGTTGAACTTCAAAGGCAACGTTTTCCAGTGGAGAGAAGGAAGTACTGCATTTATCTCGGGGGATCATTGCCACAGGATATTGCTGAGGTAAATAAATCTTATATTACATTTGGATACAAAAGTAGTATTTGCAGCATTGCTGGCTAACCTAACACACCTGCTGTCTGGTTGGGGATCAGTGGATGGCTAAACTGTCATCCTGGGAAGAATCACTAAGCTAAATTCAAACTAACATTCTGGAGCAGAAGGGGAGAAGCCAAGGGGCAGTCGAGGCACGGCCAACGTCCCACTGAGGGCTCCGTGGGAAGGAGAAGGGATGTTCTCTGCAGAGGGCAGCATCAGCTTCACCCCAGGAGCTGAGACACAGTAGAGGTAGATTTTGCATTTTCTACATGTATAGAGAACAATATTGACCAATTTCCTGGTTAATGTTGGCCTGCAATGGTTCCTCCACGCTGAGGTGTGAAGATCTGCACTAATACGTAGTGGGATCGACCTCTGTGTGTTACCATCTGCAGGAACAGTGCCCAGGGCAACAAGAGCAGGAGATGATGCAGATGCTGAATGGCACCAGCAGTGGGGCTGGCACTTCCCAGTGTAACTCTTGGCAGTAGGCAGGCTGTGGGAGAACGTATGGGGAGGGGCAGGGAGCAGAGCTTTAACTTCAGGAGGCAAGGCTGAGGAGGGAGAGAACAAAAAGGCTGATGGAACCAAATCCTAAGTGAGAGGGTGGCTGGCTGCAGCCCAAACCCTCAGCTTTTGTTGAGAGTATTAGTGTTGGGGAGCATGCTTCAAATACACTGACAGAGTGTATGTGAAGTTGGGACCAATTTTTCCTCCTGATTCCTGGACGTTATCACCCTGGGACTGGGGTAAAGCACACCTCGAGACTGCTTCATGGATAAGCCAAAAGGGTTCTGACCTCACTGAACTGCCACGGTACAAAGTCCATGTAGAACCCCCTCCTCTGCTCCTCCTCTCGCGGGACCCTGTGGCGCGGCGCCCTGCAGCCTGTTCTCACTGACAGTACTCAATGCCCCCAGCCCCAACCCAGCTTTTCCCCTTCCAGCTTTGGTTTCCAGAACAGAGGCACCATCTGTCTGCCTGTGGGAAAGGTTTCAAGGGCTCTACCCACACCCCACGTGAACAAGCTCAGCTGCGAGCGCTGCTCCATCCCCTTGGGATGTGGACAGCCAGAGGGACACACGGGAAGTGGCGGCGCAGGGGCTGCAGTGGTCCAGAAGCAGAGGATTTCCCCATGGGGGAAGAACATGAGCAGTGAAGAGAAATCAGTGCAACCTGACTTTGTCGTGTAAACAGTGTTCTAGTTCCACCAGGGGTAATCCTGGTGTGTTCTGGTGCCTCCTGGTTTTGTAATGGCAGGAAGAGATCCGAGTTGTGTAAACAATGGCGCTGTGCTGAGTTTAACCTAAGGGCTCTGCGGAGGAGAATGAGGTGACGGCTCTGAAGTCGCCGTGTAAACGGTCTCGTTGCTTAACACTGATGCGGAGTAAGCGGCGTTGGGTGGAGGAAGCTGTTAGGTGATGGGTGAGAGGTAGTGGGGAAGGTCGGCCTCTTCCCCATGGCTTCATACAGGGCGGGTATCCTGACTTCTCCTCCTCCGTGCGGAGGTGCTGGCTGCTGGGCCAGAACTGCAGTGTGGGAACATGAAATGGAAGCTGGACTCCTCAGAAGTTTAACCCATGATGAAAGAGTCTCAACTCCTTCTCAGGGACAATCCCTTCCCCAGGACGAATGCGGGCAGCTCCGGGGGCCAGGGGAAGGTCAGTGCTAAGCGCGGCTCCTGATTCACAGATTAACAATTACATCAAATAGATCCAGTCTGAGCTGCATCTTTTCACTGTACAGGACTGGGACTCGCAGGGGGGTATCTCCTGTTCCAGTCTACAAGTGCTCCCTCCAGAGATCAGAAACCTCCCGTCGGAAACAGCTTTGCAAAGCTTTCACACCCCAAACGGGAGGAAGAGTTGTGCGTTTTTAAGGCTCTCCGTGGAAGGGTGACTGAAAGATCTGTTCTCCAGTGCTGTTTCCAGCTTATTGGAACGCCTGGTGGAAACGTGGCAGCGTGGTTGTGCTCAAGCTGGAGGTGAAGACAGGGGGCAGTGAATGAAGGGGCCCAAAGTTCAGCGAGGCCCCAGCTCCAGGAGATTCTTGAGGTTGGTGTTGCAAAGTGGTAAGCAGTGGCTGTGTCTCCCCCTGTGAGTAGCCCATGACCAACCCCCCTGAGGACACAGGTGGATTGCAAGGAGGAAGATTTAGGGGGAGGAAGCCGAGAAGATGAGAGAAGTCCATGTTAGCAGCACAGAGAGCCTCTGAAAGGTTCGCAGGGCTCTTGGAAAGCAAAGCCTCATCCAGAGGGGGTGGCTGAGGAGAAGAGGACTGAGGCTCACCAGATGAGAGAGACAGGCTGCCAGGGAAGTCTGACAAGAAGCTGTCCACCTCTACTTTGGGTAGTTTCTCAGGCAAATATGAGGTAGATCCAAGCTGATACTTTGGAGGAGGTTGCGGTGGGGAAGAGATGGGGGAAGACGACTCCAGAGGATAGCTCACTCCCATTGGAAGAGAGTTAGGAACCAAAGAATGGGGCATCCCTGAGCTCGGCATGGTTTGGAGATGAGTGCTGTACATGCCCACGGGCAGCATGCCCGGGAAGCTCTTACCACCTATCATGTCTCTGGATGCCATGCACAGGACGGGACTCAGCTCCTCTTTCACTGCAACAGAGGAGCTACAGCTCAGGAGACCCAACATGTCAACTGGCTCCGTCTTAATCTTCAGCAGTTCCTGGGAGTGGCTTTTCTTCATGTGCCTGGTGAGATGATCCTTCCTGCCAAACCTCTGGGCACAGTACTGGCACAAGAAGTCCTTCCGCCCCGTGTGCACCACCAAGTGTCTCCGCACGTCCTTGCGGGTGTAGAAGCGCCTGTCGCAGTGGTCGCACGGATGCTTCTTCTCCTTGGCTCCACCAGAAGCCCGCCTCGAATGCGCCTTGAGGTGCTCCAGCAGGACCTGGGTGCTCTCGAAGGTCTGGAGGCACACCTTGCAGCTGAGGTCCCCGCTGGCCGCCGCGTGCATGGCCAGGTGCCGCCTGAAGCCCAGCTTGGTGTTGTAGTTCTTGCCGCACTCGGGGCAGTGAAGAGCCTCCTTGTTGGGGTCGTGGGTCTGGAGATGGTTCCGGAGGTGATCCTTCCGGTGAAACATCTTCTCGCAGTACATGCACTGATGAGGCTTCTGAGCAGAGTGCGTGGCCATGTGCCTTTGGGGGGAAAAGCAGGAAAGTTCAGGCCAGTGTGTGACCCCCAAGAGAACACACACTACTTCCTCAACATATTACCTTGTTCTCTACACAAACCCCGAGCTGCTGCCACTGAACACCATGCAGAGCATTGCAAGGAACAGTTACAGAGCCCCCCCCAGCATGCGTCACCTCCACGCACAGACACTTCGGTCACCTACTCAGCTGCTGGTCTCCCTGCTGAGGCTGTCAAAGGGGGAAGACAGAGGAAACTTTAGGAGTTTATGACAAGAATGCTCATCTGCTGCTGAGGCAGCCTCATGTCACCAGGAGGCATCAGACTGGTGCTGTCTGTGTCCACAGCCACTGTGGGCTGATTTCACTTTGGTATCTTGCCCTCTATGACACTGTGGTTCATTTAGTTTCAAGTTCCTCATGATAACACAGTTGAATTACTCTACGCTGTATTTCAGTACAGAAATGAGAACTCTACTCTTCATGCTAGAACAACAGCTGCCACAGAAATATTCCTGCCATTAAAGGCAGAGCTTACGAAAGTGCTGTTCTTGCTTTTCATCTTGTTTTTAATCTGTGCACTTCACTTCTGAAAACTTCACTTTCTGCTTCAATTTCCTCCTTAGTAAAACAGAAAACAGCTTGAGCTCAGGATAAAGTATTATCTGAGGTTCTCAGGAAGGCACTTAAAGAAATGCCAAGTGCAGCAATGTCTGGGACTCGGCTGCTTCTCAAGGTAACCAGGGCATTCCCCCTCCTCCTCCTTCTCAGAAATTCAAGCAGAGCCCATGGTGGGGGTTTTTCCCCTGCTCTGCCAGGGCAGCACAGTTCAGAGGCACCCAGCAGTCACCTACCTATAGAGCTTGTACTTGGAAGCGAAGGCTTTGCCACAGTGCAGCTGCGGGCAGTTGTACGGCCTCTGCTCGCTGTGAGGAAGCGTGTGAGCTCTCAGCTTGTCCGCGGTCGTGAAGGAGGCCTCAGATATTTCACACTGGCATTTTCCCTGACTTTCTGTCTCTTCACCTCTTGGTCTGGGGACTAATTTCCAGCTTGTCTCTTCCTCCTCCTGCTTTGCATCTTGCATCCAGTTGGGAACACTGGGAAAAAATGCCGTCATGGCAGGTCTAGTAGAACATGGCCATGTCCAGCAGAACTCGAGCCTGCGGGTGTCTTGCTGTGATGTTGTCTAAGCGCAGTTTCCTGTTGGATCCCTCTGTGACCAAACTGCTTTAATAGCAAAACATCTCCACCTGAAATCACAGAAGGGCTGGTGGTAAGACTCTGCCTCCTCCGCCCCTGCACACAAACAGGGGTGAGCATTCAGCAAGCACCATAAACGTGTGGAGATGTGGGTTCAGAGACATGGCGACTTCCATCCCCTGAAAGTCTTTGGCTCTTTTCCCCCTTAACCTGTGACCTGAGTAAAAGCTGTTACGTTTTGTCTGCATTACATTTCTGCAACTATTAAGAGCCAGCATTACCTGTTACATGCAGCCCCTCCTGAAACACTGCAGATGGGTGTCTCTTCACAGCTCTAAATACCTCACCTTCCCCCCTGTGTTTTGTGGATTGCTTCTCATTCCCTTTTTCATGTTCATGACTCTATTCTTACTCGTTCTTTATCTTTCCTTACATGGAATTTCCTTCTAGGGCTTCTCAGAGAAACCATGGTTCTCTTGTATGGGTTTTTTTCCACCCACTCTTCTACCAACCCAAGGCACTGGTGAGACCATCTCTTAGCAAGCCAATCTGACCTACCACACGTGTGTCAGCGGGGCTGGGGAAGAGAACATGCTGTTATCAGCAACTCTGCACCTCTTTCAGGAAGGCAACAGATGCTGCTTCTCTTCAGGGTGTGATTAGTCATTCTAGTCCCACTTGTCTGCTGTGGGGCAGAGGCTGCCTCTCTGCATTACAGTTTTCTACAGTAATGAGCCATTTTTCACTCATCCATTGCTAATGGAAGCTCAAATTGCTTCCCCTTCAACAGCACCTACCCCCTGTATCCTCTGCAGAGGAAGTTCTACATTAATGTCTCTTAGCAGGTTCTTCTTGAGCTGTGTTTGCCTTGCTGGTAAAGTACTGCAGTTCTAAAGGGTCCTACCAACACCTAACCTGGTAACCTCAGAGAAGAGCTTTGCCACTGAGCCTAGCTGCCTGAGAAGCTCTTCTTAAAATAGCATCAAACCCTCGGGCTCTTTCTCACTCCATGATTGCTTCAGAGGGAGGAACTTCCTGCCTTCACGGTAGCACGAGTGCCAGTTGTGGGCAGGATGTGCAACTGCGAGGGAGCAAACCGACCCTGGTAGGAACCTGCACCACTGAACGTTGTGAGGAGCTGAAATGACAACGACTGTGACTGCACCATCCCTTGCAGTGCTGGGAGGGGTTCACTCGGAATGGAAACATGGGGAAACGGGATGACTGAGAAAGTGCATCCCTATGAGGTTTGGAAATGTCCTTTCAGAATAGAACTGGGTACAACCCCATGTGATGGGATGGGACTCCTGCCCCTCAGATGCAGGAGTCCCGTGGCTCAGAGCAGTCTCCTTCTGCAGGTGTCTACAACTGTGAGTGTCAACCTGCGTACAAAATGTGTGTTGGAAGAGACAACTGTTCTCTACCTCCTGCTTCAGAGCTGCACACACGTTCCAGGAGCCTCTGCTGCTTTCACCAGGTAGTTGCTGCTTCCCCGCTGAACGAGCCCAGCCATCTGTGCCAGCTTCAAAGCTACCTGGAAGAAGACAGAGTTTGAGTACTGCTGCCTTGAATAGTGAGATGCATAAGCCAGCGCCTTCAGAGCACAAACCCAAACACAAATGAGTTCAGATACGTAATCTGATAATTGTAAAGTTTCATCACCTTCCCTCTAAAATTGTAAGGGTCTAGCAACAAAAAGGACTTTCTCTATCTATTTAGGATCGTTTCTAAGCCCAAATGCATGCCCTAGGACACCCCGACAGCTCCAGAATTAGAAAAACAAGGCGAGGGTCTTGCATCCTATCAGTGACATACAGTAGCTGTGGAGGGTTAACAAGGCAATTCACGCTTGGCTGGAAATCTCTCTGCCTGAGCTGAATAGTCACAGTTGTAAGAAACTCCATTTGTTTTCTTAGTAACCTTTCCCCAAAGAACGTTTGGGGAAATGTTCTCTGTGCTCCTGTTCACTGGAACTCTGTAGCCACCAGAGAGGAACAAGTACCAACACTTCACTTACAAGTGTTCAATGAACGTCCTGTACCTCAGGAGGTTGGTACCAGCAAACAATTCAATCCCCCTCAATTTATCTGCATTCCCACTGGCTGCCCACTTACATGAAATGTTTCATTACTTCAGCCATCAGGGCTGTGCAAATTGCAGCTACAAGAGCTTGTATAGGCGGCTGGATTGTATGTACAAGATTCCAGCCACTTGTCATTGCCTAGAAAGCAATGAGAGGACTGTGCTGGTACTTGGTACAAGAAAGCTCTCAGGTTCCAAAGCAAGTCCCTGGCACTGAGTCCTGCTCTGGCAGCTTGTCCCACAGTGTGGGTCAATGACAGAGCACTTCTGCACAGCTCCTGCTCCTCGGAGTCACTCTGCTGACACAGAGCAGGGAACTGCCAAGTTAAAAATAACCAGGGGGAAAACTACAAAGGAGCCTGCATGAGATCCTGAGCAAAGTGGGAACGGCAGCAGCAGGAGGCAGGGACACGGCCTGGCAGGGATCCTGTCCAGCCCCAGCATCACAGAGCTGTGGTTTCCCTTTCCTAAAGGGATCTCCTGTGCCTGACTTAGATTTGGCAGCCCCAGCTTCTACCTGCTGTGTCCTGCCTCCCTTTGCCAGCAGCTGCTCCAGTGCTGTGGCTTTTCTCCCTGCAGGGACAGTCCTGGTCTGGGGACACTCCAGTGTCCCTTCGGCCCTCAATCCCGCTTCTGCTGTGCACAGGTCCCACTGTTCCCCAGCTGCGTGACTGTGGCTGAAGGAACCCACCCAGCTGAAAAGTTACTTCTTCAGTTTTCCCTCCCCCAGGCGGCTCAGTGCCCTCTCAGGTTTGTTGGGCTTATTTTAAGTTGTTAAAGCAGCAACTTGCTCAAGCACAAGGTACCAGTTCCCAGGCAGAGGGCAGAGCCTCAGCCCCCTGTCCCACCTCCATCCCAGCTCCTGCGGTGATCCCAGCTCCGGGCAGCACGTGCTGCCTCATTCCTTACTGGCATTACACACTGACTGGTGACCACAGCACCTTCAGCTGCTGCACCAGCAGCCCTTGGAGCAGGTCTTTCAAAGCAGCAATAATAACCCCCCCCTACATTCCTGTAGGGAATTCTGACCAAGTCCAGCCCCGACCCCTGACATCAAGGCCCTGCTTCCACACCTCGCTCACTTGGTGGCTTTTCTGCATCTTCTGTCATTTCCCAATGTAATTTATTTTAATTATAAGGGAGGGAAGTGGACACGAGACCCAGACACACAGCAGTGGCCTGGCCAATCCACACGTGATGTCAAACCCACTCTCCCACCCCTCTACACTTCTTGCAATTGCAGTTTTCCTACAGCACGAACACTGCCTCACCCGTCGTTACTATTCCCCCATTTCCCCTGCTAAACCCATGATTTACTCCTTGAGCTGCTCGAGCCCCGGTATCAGTTTCCACCACTCGATCACTTACAGTGAAAACCCTGTGTTAAAACGTGCCTTTACTCCTAAAGCCCCGGAGCAGCCGCGGCACCGTCCCTATCGGTGTAAGCGGCCCCGCGGGGTCACTTTCACACCTGACCGAGCTCCGCTCTCACCCCCCGCGTCCCCTCCCTCAGCGGCACGGCTCGGCCCGGTTTATCCGCGCTCAATACCCGCTCAGCCCTGAAGTGGCGGCAAAGGCGGCAGCGCCGGGA
>JANRGW010037322.1:32990-45273 GCA_024733675.1 Psilopsiagon aymara
GGGGGTCTGGATCGGTCTGGGGTGTGCTGGGCAGGGAGGGGAGAGGGGAACAGCAGTGGAAGAGACGCTGCTGTGGAAGGAGTAAGACACAAGCGGTGGAGCCAGGACATCGTGAACCCCAAATGTGTGCAAGGTTTAAACTGCAAGAAAGCAACAGGGCTCTTGAAGGGGGTGTGCAGGGATGGGAGGGGAGGGTTTAGGCATCACACTGTGAAAAGCTTCCAGGGATCTTCCAGTGGAACCAAGGAACAGAGCAGCCTGGGAGGCAGGAGGGTGAGTGCAGTGTGCCTGGGGCATGGCCAGCTCAGCCAGACCTGACACAGTTACCCCTGCTTACCTCCGGGTGTGGCAGGGTTTGGTGTTCCAGGCACAGCCTTGTGACCTGTGCTTTGATTTCTGGCCCTCCGCTCTTGGTCATCTGGAGCACATCTTCCAATGCGTTATCTCAGCCTTCACCTTGACTTGTAGGGACCTGGCCCAGGTTGCTTTAGGCTGGAGTAATGTCCTGAGCAAAGTCCTCTCCCCATAGCAGAGGAACAGATGGCCCAGTGGCCATCCCAGCTCCGCTGCCCATTCCTGTCCGGCTGCGCCAGGCAGCTCCAACCTTGGAGTTTCTGGGGAATACAAACACTGCTGACTAATTGACTTCATTCTCCAGTTACCCACTTGGGTGAGTCTGAGAAGAAACAGCATTTGTTGTGCTTCCAGGAGACTTCCCAGCAGTAGCTACAATAATTGGAGGTGGTTCTTCGTGGCTTATTCTGAAACCAGCCCAAATCAGGGAAGATGAGTTCTTTGTGACTATAAAAAGTCACAAAGTGACTTGCAAGTCACTTTGCAAGTGCAATGGGGAAAGGAGTTAGAGGTTTAGCAAGCTCATGTTGATGAGATGTGATACCCATAAGAACAGCAAATTCACAGTGTAAGTTCTGTTCCATGTACTCCTGCCCAAAACCAATCTAGGTGTGGACTGACTTGGTCCTGATCACTTAGGGTTGGTCACAGTTGATTATAAAAGTGGTGCTGTTCATCAAAACTGTATTTTGGATATTAATAATGTAAATCAAGGCTCTGCTCTGCAGAATTGATGCCTGATCGAGTATTTGCCAATGCAGATAAATGAAGCAGGGTTGTTACGGGAGCTTCTCCTATAAAATTGCCTCTTGTGCACCTGAGCTGCGGGAATATCTCCAGTAGATACAGAAGGAGAAAGGTCTGATTGTGTGTTCAGTGTCTTGTGCTGAGTAGAGGGGGAGCTGCTCTTTGTGATTCTGTAAGATTTGTTCCTGTTCCACGTGTCCTTTCTGTGCTGGTATGCTGGAATATGTGTTCCTTGTGGGCCAGACAGCACAGTCACCCTTATTTGGGGCTGGAAATTGGGGAGCAAATGTTTTAGTCCATAGCAATCCAAAACTGCAGTAGTGGGTTGAACTCACCATGCAGGTTGTGGAGTGCTGCTTCTAAATGATTGTCCTGTTTGGTCAGTTCAGTGCGTGTGCCTCATCTTCCTCCTGATAGGTACGATGCTACTCTGGGAACAGCAAGGAGTCAGGCGCCTCCCCTTGCAAACCAGGGAAATTCCAAAGGCCCCGGTGAGGTTTCTGGACAAACCTGAAGCGTGTTTATACCTTATCTTCACATTATTTTTTGTAGACAGTCGGATCTCAGGCCAGAAATGTTACGTTTCCTTTCTCAGTGCTCCAGCTCTGCTCCTGGAGTTCTCTGCTCCCTGCCTGGAGAAGCTCCTGAGATGTGCAATTAGTGAGTAAAGAACAGTTAGACAAAGCCCACAGGTAGAACAGTGAGAATGTCCCGAGGAGGCCGGAGCTGATGCCTGCCCGGGGGGCTCAGGCCCCATTGCTCTCATGTAACTTCCATTTGGCAGAAGCATCTCAGCAGTCTCTCTGGAAGGTAATTTTGACAGGGCTTCGAAATCCCCTGGCATTCCACAAGCTGGGCTGCTTGGATCTTCCTTGCAGCCGCTTTAGCAGGAGCAGTCTTTGTGTTCTCTTGTAAATGGCAGCTGCTTGTGCTGACGGCTGGGGGAGGCAACAGCGTGTGTCTTCCTCTGTACCCAGAGTCAGGAAGGACTCAGAGCTGTGAGCTGCGTTTATACAACCTGAATTTAGATGGATGCTGAAGCCTGTAAACCTGATCCAGCGGGAACGCAGGAGCAGGAGCCTGGGGTGTTACAGTAGGTGCTTGGACAGAGCTGGCTTTGGTGGGAAACCCTGGTAAAAGTATACTCTCAGAGGCGAAAATAACAGCAGAGATCTGTGAGAGGAGTTGTGCTTGAAATAGCCAAAGCAGCCTTGGTTGTCTTGACTTCCCCTGTAACAACAGGAGCCCAAGGAGGACTGAGAAGGACACTCGTGCTCCATTGCAGGATCCTTTCACAAAGGGCATTCTCATCCCAGAAAGAGGAATGTGAGCTCCAAGGCCTGAGGCTTTATGGAATTCTCGTAAGAAGGGATATGAAAGGAGCTTAAACTCACCTTCAGAAGCCTGAGGAGTGCCAATCCTGGCAGGTGTCTGCCTCAAGCTGCTCTGGTTACTTGAGCGTTAGATGAGGCATAATGTAGATGACTCTGCCTTCGTAGCTTTTCCTCCTGCTCCCTGCTGCACACAGGCGGGAATGCTGCTCCCTGGAGTAAGGCACAGGCAATGCTGGAGAAATAAATACCAATGAAAGGTCAGCTTTGGCTGGGAAGTTTGGAATTGGAACAGACAGATGAGGAGTTCTGGGCTGTGGGTGCACTGAGAGCAGCCATGCAGCACCAGGGCACAGGGCCACAGTGGTATCAGTGTCTCTGTTACAACTCTTTTCACTCGATTCTGCACCAAAAGGAAAGGTGGCATCAGTTTTCCCAAGTGTGGAAGTGCAGAATATCCAGGGAATGAAAATGGACAAACTATTGAATGATTTTATCTTGGATCCTCACAGCTGCTGCATTAAAGATGTGTCATTCGGTAAGCAGCTTCTAGAAAGTGGCTTTAAAGTGTAATGCACAAGAGGAAAAAGCATTTGAGTGGTATCCCAGGAGCCACTGTCAGTTAAGAAAAGCCAGGCATGAGTTTAAGCCTGCTGTGGCAGGATGGTGCTGCTGACACAGCGCACATGAGGGGATTGTAGTATAGTCTCAGAAGATGGGAAGGTTTTGTCGATACGTGGGAGCTGTAAGAAGAGACTCTGGAGTCGTGGTAGGTAGGTGCAGCACTGAAAGCACCTGATGGATCCCCTTCCAAGAGCCTGAGCAGTGTGGACAGAGCAAGCCTGTACTCGATATTTAAAGTGGGAGATTTAAACCCAATAGCCTGACTGCAAAGAAAATGAACAGCAAAGTATTATGGTATGTTTATAAGTTATTTTGAGAAACCTTTTAAAAAGCATTATGACTATTTTTTAGGGTAAAGAAAAGGATCTCTGCCCACTGCGAAGGTGTGATGTGATGATTTTTTGCAGCAGAGCTTGTCGGAGTGATGCCATTCGCTGGACAGGCTGTGGTAGAACAAATCTGGCTCAGTTCAGGGCTCTTTACAGTTTCCATGTTGTACATTGATTTTATTGTTCAAAGTCCCTCACAACCTAATGAATGCAAAATGCTGCTCCAACAGATGAGTTGAATCTTTTCCTTTGTGGAAAATCAGAACTGCCCTCATGTGTTCCCGCTTTGTTCCAGGTTTCTGGCCTGGGATCTTCTGCTGGTCAGGTCCCACCAGGCACAGCCCTGCTGCCATGTCGAAGCTGAAGAGCTCCGAGTCCGTGAGGGTGGTGGTGCGATGCCGGCCGATGAACAGCAAGGAGAAGACAGCCTCATATGAAAGAGTTGTTAACGTGGATGTCAAGCTAGGGCAGGTCTCGGTGAAGAATCCACGGGGCACAGCTCATGAACTGCCCAAAACCTTCACCTTCGATGCTGTGTATGACTGGAATTCCAAACAGGTCGAGCTCTACGATGAGACCTTCAGACCTCTGGTGGACTCTGTCCTGCAAGGGTTTAATGGGACAATCTTTGCTTACGGGCAGACTGGGACAGGGAAAACGTACACGATGGAAGGGGTGCGGGGTGATCCTGAAAAAAGAGGGGTCATCCCCAACTCGTTCGATCACATCTTCACCCACATCTCTAGATCCCAAAATCAGCAATACCTAGTGAGAGCGTCTTACCTGGAGATCTACCAGGAAGAAATCAGAGACTTGTTATCAAAGGATCAGTCCAAGCGGCTGGAGTTAAAGGAGAGGCCAGACACAGGTGTGTATGTCAAGGACCTGTCCTCCTTCGTTACGAAAAGCGTCAAAGAGATCGAGCATGTGATGAACGTGGGGAACCAGAACCGCTCCGTGGGAGCCACCAACATGAACGAGCACAGCTCCCGCTCCCACGCCATATTTGTCATCACCATCGAGTGCAGCGAGCTGGGACTGGATGGGGAGAACCACATCCGGGTGGGGAAGCTCAACCTGGTCGACCTCGCGGGCAGCGAGCGGCAGGCGAAGACCGGAGCCCAGGGGGAAAGGTTGAAGGAAGCCACCAAAATCAATCTCTCTCTCTCAGCGTTGGGCAATGTTATCTCCGCCTTAGTAGATGGCAAAAGCACACACATTCCGTACCGGGACTCGAAGCTCACGAGATTGCTTCAAGACTCCTTAGGTGGCAATGCCAAAACGGTGATGGTGGCCAATATAGGCCCTGCCTCTTACAATGTAGAGGAGACTCTGACAACACTGAGGTATGCCAATCGTGCCAAGAACATCAAGAACAAGCCACGAGTGAATGAGGATCCCAAGGATGCTCTGCTGCGAGAGTTCCAGGAAGAGATCGCTCGTCTCAAGGCACAGTTGGAAAAACGGTCTATTGGCAAAAGAAAGAGGAGGGAGAGGAGGAGAGAAGGTGGGGAAGAGGAGGAGGACACCGAAGAGGGTGAAGATGAAGCCGATGACAAAGATGACTATTGGAGGGAGCAACAGGAAAAGCTGGAGATTGAGAAGAAAGCCATAGTTGAGGATCACAGCTTGGTGGCAGAGGAAAAGATGAGGCTGCTGAAAGAGAAGGAGAAGAAAATGGAGGACCTGAGGCGGGAGAAGGAAGCCACAGAAATGCTGAGTGCTAAAATTAAGGTAGAGTTCTCCCTTGTCACGCTTACTGAAAGCCATTTGTTTAGGCTGTGGGGAGAACGGAGGCTTTCCCAGTTTGGAAAGGTATTTCCCCACTTTCCAGGGTAGAGATTTGTGTCTGGATTGGAACCTTCCAAACTTTCAAACAAACTGTTTCTAGAAAGTTCCACCATTCATTACATATTTCCCTATTCATGAGTCGTTTCAATTGTTCCTCTGTGCTGATCTTGCAGGATCTTAAGCAGTGAGCAGAGTGGAATGAGATGCTGCACCTTTTCACAAGCTGTAGCACAAAAGATGCTTCAGTGTCACAGACCATTAGCAAGTTCTTCACAAGAGAGCACAGGGTTTGGCTCTGCAGCCTTTGCTTTGCCACACGCTGCAGCAGTGCTCCATTCTGAGCAGTTACAGATTCATTAATCCCACAGTTTGATGGGAATTTTAAGCAACAGTGATTGTTGTAGCAGCTGCTTCGAAAGAGAATGTGAAAGGAGGGAGCTGCCCTGAGGAGCAGGTTCCGTTCTGTGGTCATGGAGAGCAGGCTCTGACCTTGGTTCTCCCTTTCAGGCCATGGAAAGCAAGCTTCTGGTGGGAGGGAAAAACATCGTGGATCACACAAACGAACAGCAGAAAATCCTGGAGCAGAAACGACAGGAAATTGCAGAACAGGTACGAGGAGGAATATTGGCTGATTTGTGTCAAAAGCCTTGGGCAGAACTTCTCTGAACCGTTGTGTCAGGAGAAATGGGAAGAACATTTCCCCAGGGTGAACCCTAAAATCGATTCGGTGGCAATAGTTTATCTCAAAGGAGGGGGAAGGGCTCGTGCCCTGTTTGTCATTGTCTGAAAAGAAGGTTTGTAATAGTTTCCTTCAAGTGCAAATGGATAAAAATAATAAGAAGAAAGAATCTAAACATCATGTTTGATTCCTTTCATTGAAGCTTGAGCGCTTATTCACCTGACTTTAGTAGCAAAATAAGGACAAAGGAGAGTTAATGCTTCTGGTATTTCTAAGGCCAGAGATAGGAAGACCCAGAAGCTAAAGCAAGAGCCCTGGAACCCAGGGAAGTAAAACCTGGTTTATTGCTGTGGTTTCATATGTGTCCCCCAGAGGCAACAGCGTGATTGTGGTGTTTAATGTCATGTGTCATGTTCTTCAGAAACGTCGGGAGCGAGAAATCCAGCAGCAGATGGAAAGTCGGGATGAGGAAACACTGGAGCTGAAGGAGACCTATAGTTCTCTTCAGCAAGAGGTGGACATAAAGACCAAAAAGCTCAAAAAGGTAAGAGAAAGTGATTCCCTGGGTCAGGAATAAAGTCAGCTTCTGTGTGAAAGTGAAAGGGATGTTGACAAGTGATGACTTTGGCTGTTGCTGGCCATTGCAGTTGTTTGCCAAGCTGCAAGCTGTGAAGGCAGAGAACCATGATCTCCAAGAAGAGCACATCAAGGAGCGCCAGGAACTGGAACAGACCCAGAACGAACTCACCAGAGAACTGAAGCTTAAGTAAGTCCCATTTTGTCATTTCCTGCTGTTACCTGTAACAGAGGTTGTTTCTTTGGGTGGCGAGTGGAGGGACTGCATTGCACGTTTGTGGAACAAGATTTAAATGGGAGAAACCCAAACCATTCCTCCTTTTCCAGGGCTGTATTGAGCCGGGGGGAGAGGAGCAGTGGAGAAACTCATCTGGTAATCCTGTTTCTTGTGCACTGCTTGTTTGTAGGCACCTCATTATTGAAAATTTTATTCCCCTGGAAGAAAAGAATAAGATCATGAACAGATCATTCTTTGATGAAGAGGAAGACCAGTGGAAACTGCATCCCATAACCCGGCTGGAGTGAGTGCACTTCTGGTCTTGTCTTGGGATGGAATTAGAGGCCATAGAAAACCCTCTATCCATCAAGAACAAGGTACCCCGGTAGAGGGATCACACTGGGCATTAAAGCTGTCCCTCTAAAGTCCCTAGCAGTAAATTCCCATCACATTTCTTTCGTGGGTTAGGCAGGAAAGCTCACAGAAATAATCATGATGATGAGAGCTGTGGCTGCATCCTGCCTCTCTACAGCAAATTTAGACAGCTGGGTGCAGCTGGGTGCACCTGCAGCCTGTGCAGGAAAAATACATAGAAATCCTCCCCTGGGAGCAGTTTACACAGGATGAGTTCCTGACCTCGTTCCCTCTGTAGGGCTGTGCCTGCAAGTGCAGCCCAGGTCATTTCTGCTCTCGAAACATATATGTGTGGAATTTGCAGATGTTTTAGCTCATCATCTCCAAGAGGAGCCTTTGGCTTTGGTGTATAATAGACTGAATGTCTGGTTTTCTCTAGTAACCAGCAGATGATGAAAAGACCAGTGTCTGCTGTAGGATACAAAAGGCCACTGAGCCAATACGCCAGGACATCCATGATGATTCGTCCCGAGGCACGGTACAGGGTAAGCCCAGATGTGGTTACAACCTTCGTGTGTTCACCCTCCTCATCAGGGGAGTGGGAATGTCACAGTGGCAATGTCAGGTTTTATATGGGATGTACGTTTGTACAGTGTTGAAGTACTTCAGGGTAAGCTTGTGGAGGGAAAAGAAACAAGTTGTCTGAAAACATGGAGACTTTGTGCTTTCACTGTCTCAGGCAGAGAACATCGTGTTGCTGGAACTGGACATGCCCAACCGAACGACGAGAGACTACGAGGGTCCAGCCATCGCTCCCAAAGTTCAGGCAGCTCTAGAAGCAGCTCTGCAGGATGAGGATGAGATACAGGTGGACGCTTCAACCTTTGAGAGCACTTCCAGTAAAAAATCAAAACCCAGGTGAGTTGGGCTCTCACAAGCAGACTGGGAGGAGCAGAGCACAGGTACGGCTGCTGTTTGTCCGCACTGCCCGTCAGTGAAGTGAAGGTTCAGCTGTAGAGCAGAGAATGGGATGCAGGACAGAGGAGAAAGCTGAGGCCGATTAGAGAATAAAGCCAGTAAAAAGCAAATCAGCTTTTGGAAGGCGTTTTGGACAAGTGACAGGTGACGTTGTTGGGGCTTTTTCTTATTTTGTCATTTTGATTTCTTCAGGCCTAAAACTGGAAGGAGATCGGGGGGACCCTCCTCAGCGGGGCCCCACAGTTCTCAGCTCTACCCCCAGTCCCGGGGGCTCGTTCCCAAGTAAAACCAGCAGTTCCTCTCCAGGGCATGAACTGCCTTTGCCTTCTGAGAGCAGAGACAAGTACAGACTGCAGAGAACTCCCAGGCAGCCTCCAGCCCCCTCCCCTGGAGATGTCCTCTGCTGCTAAACTGACTTGTGCCAGTCCAGGGGCACTGAGCCTTGCAGGAAGATCTGTGCTTGCAATTCGGCTTTTGGCCTCTGTGGGAAACAGACTCTAGTTAGGAAATCAGAACTGCATGAGGTACGTTAAAGTGTATTAGAAGCAATGGGAAGCATGTGGATCACCTCACAGCATCACCATCTCTCCTCCTGCACCATCTCGCCCTCTTGCTGCACTGGGCTTTTTTGCTGTTGGGCAATAAGAAGAGTTGAAAGTCATCTCAGCAGAAGCACCAGAGCTCCGTAGTGAGAACCAAAGGAGGCCAAAAAAGCAGAGGATCTGCTCAAACTTGACTAGGTGCTTAGTTTTTCCATCTTCCTGCTTGAAAGACTGGCGTCATCATTCGGGGTTAAGCAGCAGGTCTGGCAGGGGCGTTAGCAGCACTCAGCCTGTGCTCACCACCAGATGGCTGTGCCTCCCTCAGAGCTGTAGGACAAAAATGGGGTCTTGAAAGCAACTTTGTGCTCTCTAGAAGGGAAGCAGTAGCAACTGAAGTCCCTTCCTTGTTTACAGACATAAGTAAGAGCTCCTCTAAACTGACCTCCTGCAGACCTCACCCCTACCAACAGGAGCCACCTTGTCAGAGAACACATCTGCACACCAGTGCCAGCTTCGCAGCTCTTCCTCTCTCTTGCCTCCGTCCATAGCCCTGGCATTTGAAACCTGTGTCCATATGAAGTCTCTAAGCTGTGGGGTGGCAAACAGCCATTTTCTCACATCTCCCACATGAAATATCTCTTCATGGGAAATGTAGCATCGGCTCAGAGCTGGCTTCCAGCAGGCTCATGGAGCTGACTCTGCTCTTCCCAGTGAGCTGGGCAGAGCACCGAAATGTGGAGCTGCCTTTGAGCGCACTCTCCTTGTAAGTACAGTCCCTTCTCTTGGTGCCCAAGGAGGTTCAGCGTTCGGTACCTCTTGTGCCTCGCCTGTTCCATGTTAGCAGCTTTGCCTTTGCACCTCCCAGCCCATGCAGAGCCCACTGGGAGCAAAAGCACAAGACTGGGTGTTGGAATCTGGTACCAATTCCAGGGGTTTTACTTTGGAAACAAGGGAGGGAGAACTCCTGCTTTTGACAGCCTCTTTGCAAAGCTGCCCTGTGACTAAAGCAGGCTCCTATGGTGCTGCAGGCTCGTGTGGCAGAGTCGAGGAAGGTGCAGCTGCCACACTAAGGAGAGTTAAGGTGTCCCTGTCTAGTGTCTCACAGCTCATGTGTAAGTTTTAGTTCACTGTATATTGCGACTTGGGATGTTGCTTTTCTGGTTGCTGTTGGCTGTCATTCTACAAACGCGTTTACCCATTTCCTCTCCCTCACTGATGACTTCCTCCAGACTCCTATGTGCGAGCGTACGAGGACTTGCCTGTTTTTAGACATGCTCTGAGGTGTGGGCTCTGCCTCCTGTGCTGGGTGTCTGCTGAGGCACTTCACCCAGGCTGCAGAGCCCCAGGGGCAGAAGGACCGAACGCTTGGCACAGCTCACCTCGCATCCTGCGGGCATGGTGCCTCGGTGAGCTGCCCCCGTGTAACACTGCTTGGATTTGTGGAGTGCTTTTCCGGACCTCGAGATTAATATGTATATTAGTTTTGGTGGAAGAAAGAGGAGTTTGCTTGTAAGTGTGAGAGCAGGCATCTGACAAATGTCTTTCAACATGGAAACCTGACATCATCTTCCTTTTTATAAAGCACTGTTTATGTACAGGGCCTTTTATTTGGCTCTTGTTGCATAATGCAATGTCACCTTCTTTTCCCTCTCCTCCCTCTTTCTCTCCAGCACATCCTCACCCGTGCTTGGACATTTTAAAAGATGATTGTATGGTGTAAGTGCTCAGAGGATGAAACAAAGGGGGTCCAAAACCTGAAATAGCAACACAATACATAACCACGTACATGTACGCGGTACGTGGTTACATACCACCGTAACCACGGTGGTACCTGCGTACATGTATGTTTTATGTGACTTACGGATACCCAGGCACATCTGTGCCTGCACATGCGCACACCCCCAGTTGCTGCTTTTCCATGGGGAATTCTGTATTCAACTCACATGCTGGAAACTCCGCTCGTGGCAGGGCCGGGTCAGTGGACGTGGCAGTGCAAACCCCACTGGTCTGTAGGGGTGTTCAGCTGGTTGGTATGTCAAGCTCTGCTTTTGATTCTGTAGAAATTCATTAGCAAGGATGGGAAAAGAATAAACCTGGATATTTAGTCACTGTATTTAAATTGAGGCTGGGGCTGGAGATTTGGTTAGTGTGGTCATGGGCAGATCCTCACACGAGCTTTTACTCTCATTCTCATGGACTCGCCCTCAACTTTCTCGGTGTCGGTGCCCTCAGTGGCACTGACACTGAAATAGAGACATTGTCTTAAGCTGTAGGGAACATGCTGAGCTCTGGGTTGAAGTTTTTAAGAAGCATTCCCCAGCGTTTGCCCCTCTCTGGGTGTTATCTGAACCATCTGGGCTTCCTGCAGCTTAACGGCAAAAGGCAGGAAATCAGCTGCCTCCTGGAAGAGGCCCTCGGACACTCTGCGCCCTCCATTTCTTCATAGGAATGTTTCACATCCTCCTCTTTGCTCTGATCTGTAGAACGGGATCTGTTCTAAACAGCAACACGAAGGAGTCAGCCCGTGGCTCTGGGCACAGGCAGCACATCACGATGAGGCATAGGAATTAAAGCACTTTCTTGACGTCCTACATGTAGCTCTAAAGCCTTTTTAAAACATATGCATGCTGCTCGAACCCTCTAAACCACACACATCCATCCAGCAGCTCGGGCTGGCAGATCAGAGCTCTGCTCAGTGGGGTTTAGGTGTCGGTCTGCCTTTGCTGAGTACTGAGTGCTGCAGGGTTTCAGTGAGACCTGAATCCGTCCTCTCCTCGGTCCGTGTAAGAGTTTCAATGGCTCAGAGCGACTCCTGCGGCTCTTTCTGCAGTGTTCAAGCACA
This sequence comes from Psilopsiagon aymara, assembly GCA_024733675.1. Lineage (NCBI taxonomy): Eukaryota > Metazoa > Chordata > Aves > Psittaciformes > Psittacidae > Psilopsiagon > Psilopsiagon aymara. The sequence continues at coordinate 44,355 of JANRGW010037322.1, forward strand.
ACTTGGAAGAGATAACGTGCAAACCGTGTGACTGCTGTGGAAATAGATCTGCAATGAGAACACGGGTCCTGCCTGTGCTGTGCCTGCGGTCCAGGCGCGTCTCCAGCCCCTCTCATACTGAAGAAGGAGCCGCAGGCACAGTGTCCATGTGAGAACTCCCAGGAGATCCGCCCATCTCCACCTCCTTTAGGTGATCTGTAGCCGACCTGTCAATAGTTCTGTCCATAGATTTACAGCTTGTATTTATTTGTATCATCTCTTTTGTCTAGGAATGTAAAGTGAGCCTAAGATACAGCGTGTAATAAAAGTCAATGAGATTTATTGCACCTATCGAAACGCGGCAGTTGTTCATTGTTGGTTTGGGAGCAGTGGCAGAGCTCCGAGACTCGCAGTCACTTCGGAACAGTGACTTCATGGCGTACAAACCCGGTGGGCTTTGTCCTCCAAAAGGTAAATATCTGGGCAATCTAAATTACTGTTAATGGCACTGAAGGAACTCCCAGCCGCCGCCGCCCCCACCCGGGCCGGCTCCGGGTGCACCCCCGGTTCCGCCGGAGCCCGCTCCCCACCGGCACCGCACATGGAAGGCCGTAGCCGGTCCCGGCATGCCGCGCGGTGCGCGCAGTGCCCGCCGGGAGCTGTAGTCCTCGGGGAGCGGCGGTGGGGCGGAGCTGGCGCAGCCGCGGACTACAACTCCCAGCAACCCTTGCGGTTTGTTTTCCTTCAAACGAGGCCCAGGGCCTCTCCGCGCGCCTCGCGCTCGCGGCCCCTCCCCTTTCGGTCGCGGCGCGCGGGTCCCGCCGTGTCCCGCCGCGGCCACCGTCGTCGAGCCCCGCCTCCTTCCCCCCCCGCTCCCGGCCCTTTGACCCCGGTGTTATGTCGGGCCCGAGCCGCCGCCGCCGCCGCCTCCGTCTCCGGT
>JANRGW010037323.1:0-22576 GCA_024733675.1 Psilopsiagon aymara
CATGGGACTGGAGCACCTCCTGTATGAAGATAGGTTGAGAAAGTTGGGGCTGTTCAGCCTGGAGAAGAGAAGGCTGCGTAGAGACCTCAGGGCAGCCTTCCAGTATCTGAAGGGGGGCTGTAGGGATGCTTTTAGGGGTCCTTTCCAACCCTAACTATTCTACGATCTTTTAATTTTGTATTACTTTACCAAACTTCACTTACCGTATCTGCAGCTGTAAGGTTAATGCCCAAGCCTCCAGCTCTTGTGCTTAACAGGAACACAAAAATATCATTCCTGCAGAGGAAAAGATTTATATTGTGAGTGATAAAAAGAAATAATCACAGAAGTAAATTTTTTGGCCCCTATAAAGGGACCAGGGCTATTTCTATTACTTGAACACTTCAGAACATTATGTGCTATTCATTCATGGTCAAGTAAAAAAAACATATGAATGAGAGAAGTTAATCTACAAATCAGGACTGTTTGAGCAGGCAAACATTCAATTTGCAATAGCATCTTATTAATCTCTATCAAAACAAACCAGGGCTTGTTTATCTTGCCTGAAACGGAAATTCAGTTTTCATATGGACAAAGAACAATTCATTGTTTCACAGAACTGACCCCTGTTGAAAAAATCTCATCTGAACAATGCTCAATTGATAAAGATAAGTAAGTGTTGAAACTGTGTAGATGCAAGTTGTGTTCTAAATAGGGTGCTTTGAACAGAACAAACCATGAGAGAGGTCTCTATGAAGGATGACCAAGTACTATCGAAAATTCAAGTGGTAACAGTGAAATGAGGATTTCCACAAAGGTTGTGAACCTCACTAGTGCCACCGGGGGGTCAGCAGTATTTAAAATTGTTAACCATAACCAGAACAACCAAATGGATCTGTGAACAGGTTGACACTAACAAAGCAGATGGTACTAGTAAGAAGTCCAAAGAGGCTGACATACTGTACTTCAGCAGTGACAGAGCAAGGCCTCCTGCTTAAGAGAAGATACTCTGCAATGCCATGTCCTTTCAGTACCAGACTGTCCCTATGCATATGGCAGCCCAAAATCTAAGAGTACAAAACTCCACCCTGATCTATGGACAGCTGGGAGGAATTGAAGCTGAGCTGTCAGTCTCTAGACCTCATCTTGCATGTACAAAGCCAAAGGAGTCAGCAGGTGCCTGCTCACAGTGTAGGTAATCCTTAGCCAGGAAATCTTTCCAATCTTGTAACAACAGTGGAATTTGCAATACAAACAGTCACCTGTGAAACCCTGCTAGAAATGCCATATGGGAAGAAAGTGGACAGTGTTATAGACTAGGGGAACAAATTATCATTCCACAGCTATATATTTTCTGCATCTTGCTAGGATATCCTGCAGGATAGTTTAGTCTCAGTTCAGCTTTTTTTCCTGGAAATATTTTTCATCAATAAATCATGTATAAGAGGAACTCAACTAACATTTTAATAGGAATTTTTGTTTAGACTGGCTGACCTGGATTTCAAAGGGGTTTCCTGCTGAAATGATTATTTTTCTTTATTTGTTCTATTCATTAATAAAAACACATTCTGTTCATTAACAAAAACAAATTTCTTCACTTCTTTTGGTTAAAGGACCTTACAGGAAGAAGTGTCAGGATTCCAGGAGGAACTCGTTTCTGACATCTGGAAACAGGCAGAAAAATACTGCACGGTCCTCTCGCTTCAGCTATTTGGCAGACATTCTTTCCAAGTTCTCCTGCTCTGAGGAGTTCACTAGAAGACTCATCATTGCAACACAGTCCTTCAGATCTTTAAGCCTGAAAGGCCGTATATAGTTTCCCTCCTACCTTCAGCTATGATACCTTGGGACCACTAACACAAGGACTATTTTCTAGTCTAAAATGTTGCTTTCACCCTGTAATAAACAACCATCTATAAATCTAACTCCTCTGAAAGAGAGAAGTGATATTCTTAAAAGCTCACAACAACATCCAGGGAGGATAACCCTACTGTGAATGACCATACCAAAGTGACATTCTATCAAGCCACATCCCATGATTAAATGAACACTTAATGATCATAAACTCAATCATTATAAATAATGTGCCCTAATGGAGACAAAGTTATACTAAACTATATTAACTTCTTATAACACGATTACATACTTTTCTTTCTTGATGCGCTCACAAATGGATTGCAAGCATCCATTCTGGCTTACTAAATGAAAAGGTTTACAGCATTACTATCTAATGAAATCCCCATTTTATCACCTGTATATTAGTTTAAAGTTTCTTAATAAAACATGCTTGAATGGTTTGTTTTGCAGAAAAATGGGTCAATTTTAAAACCTCTAGCATATGCAAGATTTTCAATCTCATTTTCACAGTGTCAACTGTTCAGGGTATATAATAACCAAAGAACATCTGCCTTTCTCCTGAGCTTCTTTATAAGCAATAGCACATTTGGAATGGCAAGAAGGCGGGTACTCTAAAATTGCTTCCAATCCTGTTTCACTGATGACAAAATCCTGAGTATCAATACCACTGACTCCTGGTCAGCAAATCTCCTAGAAACTGCTCCATATAAGAGGCGCGTTTGATAGCAGGAAAGATAATTTAAGTGCAAATTTCATCTATTTCCATTACATCTAACACCAGCTCTCTATGTACACACAATTTAGCACACGCTGTACAATACATTACCTGTTCTGAAAATCTGCTACCATGTCCCTTCGTTCGGAAATCTTTGAAGAACCATCCAATCTCATGTAAGTATGTTTCCTATAAACCATGTATTCCTGTGAAGGGGACACAGCAGAAAAACAGAGTTGCTCTTGGAACTATTCGATCTCCAGAAAACCCAATAAAACCAGAACTGCTAACTGAAAAAAAAAAATTCCCCTAAATTTCATCAGCATCAAATGTTCACGCAGAACATGATCTGACTCCTTATCACATGAACATAATGTGATTCTCACTGAAATTATGGACAATTTCATACAGGAGAAAACAAACACATTGAGAAAAAACAAACATAAGCTTAAAAAGTATGAAATAGACATCTGCATGAAAAAATACTACTTTATCCCTTTCTGTTGAAAGAAATTTTCCTCTTTGTATTTTACATGTGCCATTTTCTGAAGACTGAATTAAGCAGCAGTTCTTCAGCTGAAGGCAAATCAAATAAAGATGGTTTTATAACTCTGTAAACAAGGTTTTGTGATCTCTGCCCTGCATAGATTAGGTTAATATGATACCATAGCACTTACACTGACACAGTTAAAAGAAATAGGACATATTCTGTCCTTTCATATTCAAGTACGCAGAGGAGATGTATTTTGATCTCTCACATCGTATAGCTACGTCCTGGGTTCAGCAGTAGCAGTCATTTTTCTCCTTCTTAGTAGCTGGTGCAGTGCTACTGTATCGACTGCTATATAACTTTGGAAGGATTTTCTTACAAACCGAGTCCTTACTTGATTTTCAGTTTGCCTAACTCCAGCTTCTGTTACATGGATGGGGAGGAAGAAAAACTTGCTAGGTGGCTTATCCAACAAATAAAGTTGGGCATTTAGGAGGTCAAATAGCAAAATGGTGTGCTCCCAAGCCTTTAAATGGAACACTAACAGAAAACACTGATTCCTTTTTCAGATCCAACCAAAACCTCAAACTTTGCTATCTTCCACAAAAGCCCAGACAAATAAAGGTATTTCTTTCTAAGCACTGTAAGTATTACCAGTAGGAAACCAAATTAATGGTTCTCCTACAAATGTCTCTTCAGATCAGCCCTTTATTGGTATGGTTGCTAATTGAATACTCATTTTTTTCCCTTCTGAGGCAGACTGGCTGCATTTAAATAACAAGTAATGACTTAATTCCTAATTTCCTTCCTATTGTATACGCCAGAGAACTTCTATCAAACTTTTGCACAGGATTAAGATGATAGAGAGAAACAGTAAATCTGTGAAATTACAAGCAACATAAACAATGTAACATTATTGACTGCTCTCCCTCTTCCTTCCAACGAAAGGGCACATGAGCACCAAATGAAAACAGAAGGAAGCCATTTAAAACCAGCAAAAGAGGATAATTAAGTTGTGCAACCCCTCTTGTACATTTTCCCACAGCATCTGCTGTTGTACACTGCTGGAAGCGTAACACTAGGCTGGACCTTAGATCTAAGTTTGTATGGCAGCTCTTATTTTTTCATGTTAATGCATTTACTGTATATCCTTCAGTATAATTTGATGTCAGGTTTGCTGCATCCAAGTGATAGTATTTTCTCCAAAACACTGTTACTAAATTTGCATCTTCAGAATTTCTTCTGTAGGCTACAGCTCTCCTACCTCCAGCAAGTCAATCATCCGTGTCATCTGGGAGTAGATGAGAACTCTGTGCCCTTGAGATTTCAGCCGTGTCAACAGAAGATCAAGAGCATGAAGTTTTCCACTGTCAGTGATCAGACTCTCTTTGTCTAAAAGAAATGGATGAAAAGCAGGTAACTAATAAAGCCGGAACAGCTACATGCAACAAGGTAACTTCTAAGTTTTCCCAGCACTTCATTGCATTATAATCCCTAAAGTAATGAGCTGTGATCAAAGAAACTGCAACACCCCTTCTGGCTGACACTTATCACACTTCTAACAATAACTTCTGTTTGCTAAGATGGGAGTATATGAATATACCCACATGGCAAGATTTCATCACAGATTGATCTCCTGATGAGTACAGACTCAATCCTTTTTTGGACAGCCATTTCTCACATCTAAGGATTCTGACCACATCAACAACCACAACATGCCTTGACAGTTGAAGAATTTTTTCCCACTTCTCATATTAAAAAGCTGTCCTTTGGACATTCGCTGCTACCTGCTGCTGAGCTTTGTATTCACTCACAACAGATCTAGTTTCAAGATCAAATCCCTCACTAACATAGAAAGTGAAGAACAGGAACAGTTCTCTTGGTAAATAAAATATCAGCCCCTTCACACAGCACTGCCTTAACTCTTCTTTTTCCTCCCTGCCCTCTGCCTATAAGAAAACAAAGAAAAAACAAGGATTGCCATCTGGAAACATTTCTTAAGTCACTTCAGATTTTCAACTTCATGTCCTCCCTGTTTCAGCACTGCTCATGAAGTATTTTTCAGGAAGGAGATCTTCCTGTTTGTACGTTCTGTACATAAACTTCAGTAAACAATACACTACCGCTGAAAGAGGATAAAGAGACATTTTCTTCCAAAAAATTATCAGTTGGAAAGGCCACTGATGATTCTTCATTCTTTGGGATGTCTGATTTTAGATTTACAGCCAAAACAGAAAGTTGACAACTGCAGATGGTGCAGGCTAGTACAGAACCCAAGTATTTTTGACATGTCTAGCAGGTAACACTTCCGCACGCTTCTTGTTGCACAGAATGAATTAACTCACAGGCTGAAGAAAATCCAGCTTTCTGGAAGGCAATTAACTGCCTTGCACAATATTCCATCTAAATTAAAAAGGTATATATGAAAATTAAATCATTCACCTGAATATTTTCATAGAGTGGAACAGAGGAGTACAGATCACACAACAGTGCTCCTAAAAAGGTCTTCTTATCAGCATGGCATACAATACAGTCCATGAGTACCCAAGTACATGATGTGGCACAGAGGGTTAAGTTTGATTCTTGCAGGTGCAAAAAGGGCTTTGGTAAGAAAAGCGGGAATGCAGATGTTGTCCTATACTTAATTCAAGAGATCATTCTGAAATAATATGCCCAGGTTTAATACACTGTTCAGAGAGGCTGAGAAAAACAGAAAGCACGCAGGAAAAGTCCCCACTATTTCATTGTGTTGAAAAGCTTTTCCTGCAGTAAGGGAATTCAGAAACTTGGTTTGTTTCAATTTTTCAAAGGGCAAATGGCAATACTCAAGGTTCCTCTTTTGGACAAAGGCTTTTAACAACTGAAGAGAACTGTATACCAGTAAAGAAGGGCACAGTATCCCGTGACTTGTTAAAACTGTAAAACCAAGGCAAACTTCCCTCTTACCCTTCTAACAGTGAAGAAAAACTAGTGAGAAACACTTTCATTCAGAAACATGGGAGACTCTTCATCACTTTAATATTTCAATCAATATTTCTTTCAAAAATCTCCTTTAGCTTAAATATAAATAATGGACTTGATGCTGGAACTAATGGGATCTACATTAGACATCAGAAGAAGGAGCCAACAATACTCCTTTCTGAAATTCAAAAAACAGATGCCAATAATGCTTAAAATTATCAGCTCTTCTACTTGCACTATAAGCCACGCTGTGAACTCTCTCTCCTTTGGTAAATTTAGACCCATGCTCCTGCAATTCACTAGCTAAGAATCCAAAACAAGAGAGCTCTGCTCTTTCTTGCTTGTCTGCCTATCCAGACAGTCACTGTTTTTCCTCCAATTTGCTCTCTCTTCTGAGGGTGATCTTGTTGCTTTGCCAGGAGCAAGTGCCACCTCTTTGACTGACTCATTAGCAACCACCCCAGGGAATCCATCAACTCGGGAGCTAAGCCAAGGAGATACTGTAAAGAAAACTCTAGACCATAGCTCTGGATGCTACCCGTTCCAAGTGCAACATATTTATAATGACACACTCATCTTTGAGAGAACTCAATTACATACAAATAGTTAATAGTTTAATGAATTCTTCTAAAGAAAAACAAGCTTAGAACTTAGGCAATTAACTAAAAATGGAAATTACTTGCAGTTGTTTGGTTTCAAAATACCAAAAAAACTCCAGAAGTCTGCACAGTAGCAATGTTTACTCTATACAAAATGTTATTCTTTCCTTTAAATCCACAAAGCCATGGTATTCTTTTATTCTAACTGGTCAGCTTGCTGTTTCAGAATGAATTAAATTGAGTGAAGCAACATGGAAAGTCTAGATATTCACGACAAACTAATACGATTATTAACCAAAAGCCATCTGACTGGAAGGAAAGGGAGAACAAACAGGGTCTGTTCAAGCGTCAGTCTTGATTGCCTCAGATTAACATATTAGCAAGTTTCCAAAAGCAAAATGCTCCTAGTGTCTCTCACAGAGGCATAAATAGGTAGAATTAAGTTTTGGTGACTGGAAATGGATGAGTGTCCTTTGCTGCTGGCTCCTCAGGTCTCCATTGTGTAAGCTACTATTTTTAAATAGCAGTAAAATACAGATTACAGGTAAAGAACTTATCTGCAGATGGTTTTAGAGTCTGAAAAGTTACCAACTTATTAACAGCTCATAATTTCTCCAATATCTTAGTGTCAGAGCAGACTGCATTGGTGAGAAAGTTGTGGGGTTTGGCTTTTTTTTATGGTTGGAAAGCAAAACAGAACTAACAACAACAAAAAAGATTTATCATCTCTGGAAGAGAAAACCATTTGACTTTAACCTGGCATCTTTAAATGTGCTATCTTGATATCATCATTGTGTTTTGTGAGATCAGTTTTGTGCGCTTAAAGCCTGCCACCTAGTGCTTCAAAGGACAAATTCCGGGAAGTGGTAAAAGAAAATGTACTTTATTCATGCCATCTTCAGGAAACACTATGAGTACTCACTCCTCCTAGAATGCAATTTTGGGGTTCTTCAGCACTGCATGAAATAAACAAGAAAAGAGAACCAGACCAAAAAGAAAGTAAGCACCAACTGATATTGCTTAGCTTTCAGTCTGGAAAAAAAAGTCCCTGCCTCCAGCCATGCAGGGTATGGACATAAATTATCTACAGGGGGATGCAGTGGGATCCTACGGCCTGGGAAGAATAGTCACGAATGAGTATGACTCAAAATAACCCTTGTCAGGAGCTCCCGCTGATGACTGTACTGGGCTCACTGCTCTCTGGAGAATGAGAAAAAGTGCCTCTGGGCATGAAAATGCAGAGGAAAGAGAGATAAAGTCTGGGTTCCAGTTGACACCCCTGGTTCCCCTCCCGACAGTCTGCACGGCACAATGGGGTCAGTGAGGAGCTAGCTGACTCTCACAGTAAACAGCCAGTAAGGCCGGTGCTTTTTATCGATGCTAAAAGGACTCAGACACTTCCTGCCATTTAATCCAGGACCATTTTTCTTTCAAAGAACAGGAAAAGCCTCAAGAGATTCCCACAGTGATCGCAGCTGAGCCTGCTGCCAGGGTACTGGGAACACTGAGACTGGGAGAGGATAGATGAGGGTTAGGAGAGAGATATCCCCTGGTTCTTCTTGCCATCCATTTACTGCAGACCTTCACACCACCCATTTCATTTGACACTTGCTAGACTTCAGCCTTGTAAATGGTTCCTTCAGTATATCAGTTGTTTTCTGTAATGCACTGTGCATGCTTCTGCACATATAAACACAGCCGTATGCAGTGGTATGTGCCCTTTCCTCTCAGATTAAGTTTAGGTTTGAAGGCTACCTTCCAACTAATTAAAACACAGCTGTATGAAATCACCCTTCTTTAAATTTACTTGCAGTTCTAACACCTCCTAAATGCAGGCAGCTTTGCATACACACTCGTCCCAACCATCAGAATCATCAGTTTAAAATGGAAGTCTTCTTCAGAGAACGCATCCCTCTCTCAATACGACATCTGATACTTTTCTTCATTTCTCTATGTATGCATCCACCTTAATTTATCCCTTCACTATTTCCCTCCTTTCTGCTACAGCAATTCACTTTCTGTTCCCAAATAACTGATAATTCAATGAATTCCTGAAAAAACTAAAAAATCATCACTGTCACTTAACACTACAGTCTAGTGAGAGCTCATGAAAAATGGTTTCGCCATTACATAGGTACAAACATGCACGTGCTTCAAATGACTCCAAGTACTTATGAGGTACCTTCTTAAACCGGACTGTAGCAAGCAAAAGGCCATTTTCCTTCCACTGTACTAACTTCCCCTGCCAAACATCCTTGACCCAAAAGGGTCTGGGAATAACTTAGCATCTGGCACTGTAAGCTGTTTTTCCTTTTGGCTATCTCTCAGATCTGTACTTTCTGCAGAACTCTGCTCACTCCTCAGGACCATCTTATGACAGCCAGAATGTGTCTGCCTCATGCAGTATTCAATGCAGTATTGGCAATCAAATTCTAGCAAATCTTGGATTACTTTAGTCTAATTCTAGGGAAAAAAATGAAGTATATTTACTTTACTAGTACACTGGTACATTTTTCCCCACTCTACCAGGAAATATGAGTAAGTCCTCTTTATTCCAACTGAAACTCTGTAAATCCCACACCACATGCCTTGTTGCCCAGGCCAATTTCCTCTAACTTGGTCCCCAAACCCATCCTTCTCACTCTACACTGCTTCAAGTAATTTTTATCTTTTCACTAGGAAGACCAACAAAGCATCTTTTAGGTCAATACAAAGGCCTTCCAACACACTGAAAGGCAAGATATGACTGTTACTTTTCCTGCAATATTCCTATCTCCAACCTCAAAACAGTATTTGGTTGTAAAAGAACACTGTGCTTCAGTAAGCAAATCTCCCTCTTTACAGCCATTTGGGGGCTGACACGATAGGAGGAGTTTGAAAGCTTTAGAAAAGTTTGTGTGAGGCTTTTTCAGTATCCATGGACAGCTTTACTGCAGATAGAGGATATGAAATCACAGTCTGTTTGAAGATACCACAGTTAACTTTCACTCAGGAGGAAAAACAAACTCATAAACACACAACCACCCCCTCATAAAGCCTATAACCGAACGTAATTACCGAAGAACAGATGTCCTTATTTATCTCATCTCCGTTCTATGACAACCTCCAAACTTACCTGGTATCCTGATAAAAGACCAGCCGTTCTGAGGCCTGATCCCTAACAGCCCTCCTGGATACTCTGGGAAGAACTGGGAGGATTGCTTCAGCCAGTCAGCTGCTAGTTCAGGGGCTCCATTGAGTACACACTGCTTTGCTTCCAGACATCCTCCTTCCTTCAGTGCCCTGCGCTCATATTCTGCACTTCGGTCATTGCAGTAGAACTCCAGTGGCACAGCTGTTACCTACAAGTAAAAAAATCATCAATATTCTTGTTCAGATTTCCCCTCATCCCCAAATCCCCAGTTCAGGTACCTTCCCACAGGATCAAATTTAAAGACTTAAAGAGTTACTAACATGCACAAATGGAAAACAAGCTGGTCTTAAAATAAGCAAAGATGCAGTATCTCCCCACACCTCATAAAGTCCTGTGAACAACCAGGACAGCCTACTTGCCTTTTAATGAACAACGCCTAATGCCAACTACCACATAACTGACAGAAAAGCTGAGAGTAGAAGAATAGTATCCTTGCTGCACCTTTCATTTTTGCCCTTCACAATCAACTATTTACCTAGCAGAGATGAGATTGCCCTTAACAGAAACTCATGTGATAACTTAATATTAGGAAGATACGTAAATTAGAAAGGAAAACAAATGAACAGGGAAACAGCCCTGCTTTGGAACAGCACATTTCTTAGGCTTGACAGCTGATCTGAACAGAAGTGGGCTACAGGAACAGTGCCAGTGAGCACAGGGTGATCTTTTTCTTCTGGCCATTCTCCGAATTCCTTGCCCTATTACCTGCTTTAGTATATACAACCCAGCTGGACAGCCCAGTACTGCAAACACAGCAACTCTGATTTCGTGCCATTTGAGCTATTCTGGAATGGCTCCACCATCACTTTAACTCCCTCTGTTCTGCCACGTCCACCCAAAGCTGAACAGAAAGTAGAAGGCCCATGTTAGCCAAGCAGCTGTATGCCAACAACTGTAATGTCCTCAGGTAAGGAGTCTGTCCCAGCAGAGAGGGCTGGCCTTTGCACAGTCCAGCGCTTCCTCTTACCTCACCCATAACAGGGCAAGGGCCAACTTCAAGATACTGCAGTAATAAAAACCAAAAGCGGAACTGAGCCATGGTATAGAGCACAACAGAATGGGTTTTAGTTTTGATTCTTCACCAAGAGTTAAACCACACAATCCAAGCAAATACAAGTAGAACATTCTCACACAAATACAAATACACAGCAATTCACTTATCCAGCACAGGAATCATTCCAATAAAATGCAGATCACCAACTTCTTTCTATTTTTCCTGAATATAAATATGTTTTGGTCCAACATTCTCTGGTGTTTACAAAAGCTATTTATAAGCAAGTTTAGACAAGAAAGCTGGTAGAAACTTTCACACAGTACCTAGAGACTTAATAATGTGTTGAAACTCATCTAAAAATGCATCTGAACTTTAGTATTAGACAAATTAACCTTACAGCATGGGCTTACAACAGAGAGAAGTTACAAACTTGCAATGCTTCGCCGTCACCAACATAGGAAGCAAATGTACCATTACTTTAGAAGTCATTGTTGCTTTGATTTCAAAAGTAAAATAGGGAAAAAAAAAATCCATGTAAATTCATGTAAGCTAAAAATAATGTTATGAATCCTAACAGTAAAAAACATTGCCATGAATCCTAACAGTGTGCAAATGACATTACCTATGGGAATATGAAAAGCAAAGTGACAAATGAAAATGAATGCAGGGGAAATCAAGCTTGCAAAAGTTTTCACACTATAAAAAAAGAAATGGATCTGTGTTGGAAAAAAGAGCATGGGGGTCTTCAGGTTTTGATAGGGAACAGTAAGCAGTGGAGTTTCTGTACAATTGAGTAGGGGTGGAAATTAGTGTGATAATGGAACAACTGAAACATTAAACATTAAAATAAGTATCTTTTCATTGCAGATTAAAAACTTCCATTTATTGTGAGGGGTTTCAATTTTTTGTTCCAGCTTACTCTAGCACAACATAATTAACTGCTACATACTAAGAATAACAGATATGTAGCATTATATCCTGCAAATGAAGGTATTTTAAGGACTTAACTAAATGATAAGCAATAAAATAGTTTCAGTATCACCAGTTTTAAATACTGTACTTCAGAACTGTAAGGTGAAGGGGGAAACCCATACTTCAGGACATACTGCCTGATACCTTAGATGCTGGCTGCACCTCTCTGAATATTTACCAGCTAACCCTAAGGAAAAGGTATTGAAGAAGATCTTCTGGCTGGAAGCTGTGATCCAGTCCTGTTTTACAGGAGCTCTGTGGAATAGAGTCATCTCACAGAGACTTCTCTTTGCAAGAGCCAAATAATTGTTTAAACAGATTCATGAGCACAATTATAGTACATATTGAAATAAAACTAAAAAAGCAGACAAAATCTTAGCAATAATGGTAAAGCCATTGTTTTGCAAGAAGCCAAGAGCTATTTTTAAACCACTCTGGCTTACAGGTCTATACATACAGCCACCTGAAACACTGTGAAGTGAAACAGTCTGTTAACACTTTGTACTCATTTCCATCACTCAAAATACACTTTTAGGGTTGATACTATCTTGTGCAGCCATATGCAGTCAGAGCATAGGACTGATTTCTGGGGGAGATGGCAAAATCTCTCAATTCAAAATGCAACCCCAGCTCTCTCAGGCCTGCCCCCATAGCAGAGTGCTCCATCCCTCTGAGCATCTTCATGGCCTCCTCTGGACTTGCTCCAAAAGGTCTACATCCCTCTTGTGTTGGGGACCCCAGAGCTGGACGCAAGACTGCAAGGAGGAGTGTCACAAGAGCAGAGGAGAGGGGGAAGAATTACCTCCCTTGACCTGCTGGACACACTTTCTTGTGATACCCCCCAGCATACAGTTGGCTTTCTGATCTGCAAGCACACACTGGGATCTACTGAAACCAAACAATACTGCTTGAAACTGAACTAGCCAGCTTCCTAATCAGAATACAAGATCCATTCCTCCAAGCTATATTTCTGCCATTGAGACCTATCTGTACCCCAGAAAATTGCCTGCATTGAAAGAAAACTACGACACTGACTCTCTCCTCACCATCCCATGGCTGCTACATAAACATGTGCTCCTATTTCTATCATTCACTCCATTAACTTCCCAGAATTTGTCACAGGTCAAACGACAACAGAAGGCTATAGTTTCTGAGAACATATGTGCCCTTTCTGCTGTTTCAGGTCTTCTGTACTCCTGCCAAAAGTTTCTAACAAGCGTAAAATTAAGTCTTTGTATTCCTAGAAACAAAAAGCCATGCTTTCACTTAATCATCTTTATAAACACCAGCCAAGCCAAAACAAGTAATTTTTATTCAGGAGAATAAATGTTAGAGATGATCTCTCCTTGCCCTTCCCTTCCCCTTCATATGCAGCCTTCTAAGCCCCTTCTCTTCCCTTCCTGATGTAGGGGGAAGTATTCCACGTATTCTTCATCTGTAATGCAAATTTAGGTACAAAGAATGACAAATAAAAGGAATCTGAAGGAGAAGTGGCTTTCACAATTTACTCTCAGAATAACTGCTTGTTCTTGAACCAGGTAATCATAGAATCATAGAATGGTTTGTGTGGGAAGGGACCTTAAAGCTCATCCAGTTCCAACACCCTATCACAGGCAGGGACACCTTCCACTAGACCAGGTTGCTCAAAGCCCCATCCAACCTGGCCCTGAACACTTCCAGTGATGGGAATATCTTGTGACTGGGGGTGATGCATGACTTTCAGAAGTTCAGTTTGGATTCCTGGCCCCTGGAGCTGCAGCTACAGATGACTTCAGCTCAAGCAACAGCATGTAGGTAGGTAATAGGCACAGAGTCCTACTTGCCATCCACCCTTCTCCAGATGTATATGTATAATTGCACGTGGTCCCATTTGACCAAGCCTACAGCAATAACATCAACAGTGAGTAAAGAATGTAACATCTGTATGGTCTGGTAATAAAAGTATGTTTCGCCCAATTTTGTCAAGATCCAACAACATGGAATTCAGTATCCATAGACTTTAGAAGATCTTTTAGGTCAGCCCAGGAAATTTCAGCTAAAGTAATTTCAAAATTCAACTGATAGGTGATGGACAATCCCAAACAGTACCACTTAATACCCAAAAGATTTAGAAAACGCCAAGTCAAGTAATTCTTACACAGTGCAATTTGGCACAGAAGCTGATGCAATGAGAGAAAACTAACATCCTTTTCAAAAAAGCATTGCTTCTCAGCTCCCTCTTGTCATCAGTGTTGACCAAACAAACACCCCATTCTGTTCAAAGCATATCTTCATCGTCCTCTTAGATTACTGGGGAACAATCTATTTAACATCTTCTGTAATATTACTGCTTTTTGGTACTAGGAGAGAAAGTGAAATCTTATGTATCTCAGAATAACTCCGGTGAGGTACATCTCAGAATTCTCCTTTTCCTTTCAGGGCACATTACAGTCACTTCCCCTATTAAAAAAACCCACTATTGAATACAGTAGCAAAAGGATATCCTCACAACAGTTTTACCCAACCAAAAGAAAGTAATAGATCATCTTGTTCCTAAGACACAATTCTAACAAGGTTTAAAACACAATAGAAAATACATAATTTACAACTTAACTTGGGACTTACCCGTGGACTGGCTATGCACAGGAAGGACGGCAGCTCAGTCACCTGGCAGCACCGTACACATGAGGTAGCTGATCTCCTTCGATGTATGACATGATCTGAATAGCCAGTAACTGCTTTACAGTGGCTGCTAAACACAAGGTTCTGAAAACAAAATTAAAACTAGTAAGTTACTATGTCTATAAAGAAATACTCCTCTTAAATCTTGCAACCACCCGTGAGAAAGACAAAGAACATTGACCAAGTATTTCTCTTTGTAAAAGGAAACTATGCATCTTTTGCAGTGAGAATGTAAAGGATCTTTGTGTAATTATCAGAACATTCAAATCCTGAAACAGCTGAAATCAAAATAGCCTGTACCACCACTTGCGTTTACACCCAGTTGGAACCAGAAACAACTTTTAGGCTCTTCGAACCTTTTGACCTTAGCTTTTATAATGAAAGAAGGACAGGAATATTCTAGAAGGTTTGCCCCTCAAGCTAATCCTTGATCAATTCTGAAGCATAAGTAACATGAAATTTAGCAGAGGAAAAAAAATTAAGATTCTAAGTGAGACCAGTCTGTTATCCTTGGACTTTCATCTTTTCTAACCTTTTCTGTGCAAAATAGCTCTGAATTTTAACCTGAGAACTTTCAAGATGGTAGCATGATTACTCACACACATGAGAACACCCATGTATAAAACCTGGAACTTGCCACATGTGTATCAATATCCTTTTGAGAGAGAAAAATGTATTGATTCAAAAGTGGGGGCATTGAGATGACACAGAAGTTAAAAAAAAAGTGGAATTTTGACGATGCTCAACCCCACACAGAAAAGTATCAGAGAATTAAATTTTCTAGAGCAGGTTCCTCCAAGCCCCATCCACAACCTGGCCTTGAGCACTGATAGGGATGAGGCAGCCACAGCTTCTCTGGACACCCTATGCCAGCGCCTCAGCACCCTCACAGTCAAGAATTTCTTCTTAATATCTCATCTCAATCTCCCCTTTGTCAGTTTAAAGCCATTAGCCCTTGTCCTGCCCCTATAGGCCCTTGTAAGAAGTCCCTCTCCAGATTTCTTGTGGGCCCTCTTTAGGTACTGGAAGACAGTTTTAAGTCCCCCTCTGAGCCTTCTCCAGGCTGAAGAAGCCCAACTCTCTCAGCCTGTCTTCATAGAAGAGGTGCTTCAGCCCTCTGATCATCTTCATTATGCCTTATCATTATGTATAATTGTTTTTTAAATTACACAGAGCATTCTGCATACTAAAGGAAACAAGCAACAATTTTAGACACATAAGAGGTATACCTCTCACTGATCACAGGATGTGCCCTCCTGGCATTTCTAGCAGTTCACTTAAGTAAAATGTGACTAGTATCTAAAGCTTTGACATTGCTCTGCCCCAGTTCCTAATGCACCAAAATCAACTGCATGCTACTCTCACTTTATGGAGCCTCCCAACTTCCTAAAATCCCAGTGTTTAAGTTCTACACAACAGGGTACATGACAGAAGCAGACACCTTGTCTACAATGTTATAACTGGATATATGCATTACTCCATGTTAAGAAAAACAAACTAAAACCATCCACAGCAGCAGTTTCTTATGGATCACGCATTCTGGGCCCTTTCCATTTCCAGATGTAAATTCACTGGGCAAGATGCAGACGGCTAGCATGCAGAATTTGGAACCTGCTGACAAGGGAGAAATATCTAGTCTTACTGTACATATGTGCTAGCACCACCTCTGAAATACAGTCACTCCTAGCATGTAAGTGGGTCTTTCAGTTGCTACCAGCATGACTCGGGGTGTGGAGCTGGCAAAAAAAAGTTGTTACGCTCTGACTGAACATCTACTCCTCCATACAGAAGGCGAGAGCAGAAAGAGCTGACAAAAGCCTTTCACTGACACCCAGCAGGGCTAAAAAGCACAGGTCAAAGCTTAGGCCACACTGGATATGTGATCCCAAAAGCAGGCTTTACTCAGCTGGCAATTCTTCATCAGTAATGCTGGCTTAACACAACTGCTTCACATGTTCACTCCTGTCCCCGCAGAACCCCTTCTTGTTGACCTAGCTGTCTGTACTCCTTAAGATGCTGATCAAGATGAAAACAAATCCTTTTCCTTCCACTCCAAGTTGGTTTTGTGATCTGTTCCACCACCTGCTAAAACAGGCCATGTGCTGAAACAGCAGAGTGGGAAATAAAAGGCTGGGAGTACATGGCTGTGGGCAATAGATGTGAATGGTGGCTTACTCATCTGAGGACCAGAAGTGGTGGCAACAAAGCACCAGCACTGCTGCTAAAAAGGGGGGGAATCCCTTCGATGACATTTCTGCCACTTCTTCTCCAAGTTTAATCACTGCCTATCCCTGCAGAAGCCTATTTAACTACACATGTAACCAAAGAACCAATTCAACAGCCATGAAAACAGTAAGTTTTCTGCAGTTGGTGCATACAGGATGTGACAGCGTAAGCCCACATCAGTGGAGGCAGGATTCAGCAGCTGGGAGTAAAGAAAGTACAGCAAGGATCAGAAGGGAAGAGTGACTTCCTTCCCAGCAACAGCAGGCTAGTATATATGGACTCAGACCAACTGCCTTTGAGCTAAGTAAAAGCCTGCTCACTGGGGGTACAACTCATTTTACAAAGAGGAATCAGCATTGCATGCAGTCACAAGAGCTTTCCAGTTAAGTCTTGCAACACCAAGTGCTGGCATAGTGATTGTGGTCCTGGTCACTAAAGGAGTTTGCTAACTATTTCCTGGAAAGCAAGAATACAAGAAATGGCTAACAAAGTGTAATTCCAAACCTATGCAAGTTTGTTATCTAATTCTCTTTTGGAAAACAGTATCAAAGAGCCATCAAAGATGGCTTTAACCCTGTGAGAAGTACCCAGGAAGAAACATAAAGGAAAACTTCCAAGAAGGTATCAAAAAATAAGTGAAAAATACTACTTTTGCATATATACAGTATTAGGTCTTGTACATGGGTATTAATCTGGTTTTCAGTGCCATACTTCCTGTGTACAAATTATGAGCAGGGCACAAGAAACATCCCTCTCTGAATTCCCTGACATACACAGCAGTTAAGTATTCATGAACAAAGCAGACACCAGATACAACAGGGACAGCGGAAACCAGCTTCCATCAGTCACATACACGGAAAAGATGGGGTAAGGTTACAGAGCTGAACACATCCACAGCTCTGAAATGGATCCTATGCCTTAGTACAACAAAGGCAAGAAATTGTTAAAAAGAAGTACACATCTACTACAACTGCAATCCAAAGGAAGTGTTAGAAGAGGCTTTCTCACACTGTAGAGCTCCAATTAAATGTGGGTGATTGCCACCAACATCTTAAGCTTGTTAACAATCCTACCTAATAGAAAGAAAATTAGGAAAGCAAAGGACAGAAGAGTTCATTTTAATGGATCAGATTTTACACTAATACAAATAGAATCACTGAACAGTTAGGGTTGGAAAGGACCTTAAGATCATCAAGTTACAACCCCCCTGCCATGGGCAGGGACACCTCACACTAAACAATGTCATCCAAAATCAATGGATACAAATAAATACACATCTTCTGGAGGTGCTGAATAAGGGGAATGAAGAGATTTCACACTTCTGTGTTTATGTGAAGAAACTCATACTATATTTAGATAGATGTTACCTCAATTTCCGAAAGAACCATTAAAAATAAATGTGGGGTTTTGTCTACTGACTTATTTTCATGGTTTGTCTCTTGTATCGGAAATGCTGATCTGAGCAGTTAAGAAAAGCCTTTCCAGATTTATACCATTTCCTTTTTCCTCTGTTTCTCCCCCTCCTCACTCCCTACTCGTTACTATCTTATGAAACCCTAGAGAAAGCCTCAGGGAATTTTACATTGAAAGTTTCTCAAATTTGGGCTAGGATAAAACCAGTGAGCTCATTTTCACTCATGATGCTGCTCGCTGCTAAAAGGCATGTAAAAGGCAACTTGGTTTGCACCCTTTATTTTTTTAAGAGGTTTTACATATAAGTTCTGAAAACAAAACCCTGCAAATACGGGTTATTTTCAAGTGACTTCAGGTGGTAATTTGTCTAACGTGCAGGTTAGAAAATGGATCTAAAGAATCGGTCGTAACTGTAGGGCTTAATGTCCTTTAGATTTACTGGGGTTATCACAAATGCGCTGTATTGCACACACTGACGAACTCTGCTTCTCAGCTGGCTGTTTTCTCTGTAAAAGGTAGTAGTTATACCAGTCACTATTTACACATAGTCACAGCACTGGGACCTCTGAGACGTAAGGACAGAAATTATTTGGAGAAATCAAATTGTATGTTTAAGTCATGCTAGGTTGTAGCACAGGTGGGACTGTAGCCTATCTATATGCTTTACATTTCATTTTTAATATTAAAACCTACACGTGCACATTCCACATTTCCTATTTAATGTCTATAACATTAACTCACCTTCTGTTCTCTGAGAAAATTTGACAACTTCTATTTTTTAGTATTTATACACACTAATCCAAAGGGAATAAAAAGATCTACACCTTTCTACATACGTAATAATGAATGCTACCTTCAGTAAAGGCATACAACTTTTTATACCATCTTCTACTCCTTTACTGTTAGGCTGCAACATTTATGATGCCACACAAGTTCTCTTTAACCAAACCAAGGAAACAACAGAGCTACAGTGCAGTTTCAGAGATAAGTATTACACAGTCACTATACCAACTGCTGAATGTAATCCCCAAAAGCTAACTGAAAGCAAATTCATACAGCACATTTTATAGAGCTAGACATGGAAACACAGAATATTTAACACCAGCACAGCCAGAGTTAACTGGCATACATGCTCAGTTGGCTTGCTCTTTGTTTGATAACTAGGAGGACTCATTTTGTTGGCTTTGCTGTTAACGCTGCAAAACATGACACCAAGTCCAAGGTTGGTTTCCTACTGCTTATGAGTCTTCAATTTCAACTTCCTCTACACGCTATTCAATTGAATTCTGGCTATCTCCTTTCCCCTTCCAGACTCATGAACAGAAGCAATATTCCCTAGAGAAATTTGGCACAATCTCACTGTTTCTGAAGAGATTTTTTTACTGCGTATCTGCTAACTGCCCCAGATGCTTTCCTGACTCTGTGCTAGCACTTCTGTGAACTTATTTCCCAGTGAAACAAATCAATGGAGCTATAACCTAAGTCAGGAAATCAACAGCAATTTAGTCATAAAAAGACAAAACCTTCACACACATCCCAGGCAACAGATTAGAGTAAATGACCTTGCATTACACAGTAAGATGAAAACATCTGGAGTCCCTCAGCCAGCAGCAGAAGCAGATTTCAGAGAAAGACACCATCAACAGTGCTTGTCTACCAACTCTGAAACACTGCTAGGCTGAAGTCTCTGCTTTCCCCAGTGCTGCAATAATGTCCTGAATTTGATCCGTCTCAGTCAGAAACCAAGCACCTTACATGTACAAAACATTACAAAATTCTTAAGCTGACATGTAGAATCCATCCCTGATATGTAATGAGTCTAGTTCTACTGCTTCGGTAGCATTTTTAAGTCTTCTAATTCAACTGATTTATTCTTAATAGCAGTTTCAAAATGCATCACCACATGGGAGGAAGATAGTAGTTGAAATTACTTCTCTGGTTAGCACTCTGAACTTTATTAGCTGTATGTATCTAATAAAACAGATAATAAAATCATCCTGCTTCCAAGTATGTTTTCCCCAGTTGTATGAGGATAGAAAGGTTTAAATCATTTGTCTCTCATGAGGATTTGCTACTTGTCTTCATGGCACAAACATGTTGCTTACCTGCAGCAAAGTGCAGCTGTGCAAGTTAGGGAAAGACAGCGGGAAATTTACATCAAGCAAGAAATCCCTGTTCCTCAGAAAACATGACCACTGCTGTTTCTCCCCTTCGGTTTCCACCCAGGAGCGCACGTGATGGAGCCTGTAGGATGCTTTCAGAGACAGGAAAAGAGCTAACCACCTGAAACAGAACACAGTAGATACATTCACTCACTGCTTTGTGAAAGAAAGGCTTGAGGATATTTACAGCATAACTATTTGATGCAGAAGTTCCTTTCAGAACATCAGGCTTACAGTGTCCTGCCTTAAAGAAATATTTTTTGCTTGACAGTTTCCAATTACATTACTCTTATTTTATTTTTTCCTAAGGTGGCTTAACTGAAGCGATTAAATATGAAGAAACTTCAAAGCAATTGTTTAAAAGGCCTGAGTCCGAGTTAGCCACTGCTACTTAAAACTGCACTCTGATTTCTCATTTAATTGCTCCATATATAAACGATTCATAACCTGCATAATAAGTGCAGTATTTGTAATATAGATCATTCAGACAGATCCAGAGAAACTGGATTTTTATGTTACTGAAACACAACAGGAAACACTAATCCCAAATAGCCACAAAAAAAGAATATTATACTTCCAAAGCCCTAAGGAAAACACATTTATTAATAAAGACTTGCTCTTAATCTCAGATTTCTTACAGTCACTATCTAACTTCAGTCAGAGTACTGCTCATTGCAGAGTACACTGTAACTTAAACATACAGTTCACAATGCTAAAATTCCATTATCCTAAGCTTATGCCTTGGAATTCCATTACATATTAAAATCAGGTCTGTGGAAAACAGTCAACACGGTTCACAGCTGAAGAACAACTGTCGCAGCACAAGTGTATTCCATGTGTGTTAAAACACACGCTCAAGAGCAATTGGTAAGCATTGCAATAAATGGGCCTTCAGAAGTCTGGATTTTGCACATCCTAACGTCAGCAACCTGATCTTAAGGAAACTCTTCTGTGGCCCTTTGACAGTCTTGTGTATTTACAGTGTCGAATCTCTGTAAGAGAGATTTTCTTTTGACAGAGGCATACAAATCACCTTGAATAATGGTGCCTGTAATATTAGATAACGATAGACAAATGGTAATATTAAGAGGCATAGAAAATGCATGTTTACAGAGATGCCTCTGACATCACCTGTGCTTTTCCTACAATTACTAAAGGGGAAAAATAAAACCCCAAAAAGTTGTCCTCACCTGGCTAAATGACCCTGATTCATGAGGTTTGCCATTTCTGCTGGAGAGACATCAATAAACCGGAGGAAAGAAAAACAGCTTTCTTCGTTGATGCCTACATCACAGAAATACTAAAGTTAGGACAACGAATTTCACAGTCAGCTGAAAACAATAAACTTACTCCATCAATTCAAGATACGCATTCTGTCACATATGACAAATCTAGGTGACTAAACAGGGGATCATAATTTAAGCTGGATCTTTTAGAAATACTGAAAATTTAATCTCAATCACTGCTGGCTGATACCAAGTTCCAGTTCATTTTCCAGGCTAGGCAAGAGAAAGGCATTCACCAAGACAGAAACCCCATTTTAGGCCAGAAAATCATGGAGCCAGTAAGGCCATCGATTTCACTTTGTAAGAATTGACAGGCAGTGTGCATATTTCTGAATCCCAACACGTATCTACCACACAGCTGACCAGAACACGCAAACCTCAGGATGTCTGCCAAACGTGCTCCCCCTCACCCAGCCAGCCAGCCAAATGGGCTGGAAGGAGATGCAGGAATGGATAGAGGAATGTGAGTAAGGGGATAAGGATGTAACAGGTACGGTGAGGATGATGGAAACACTGCAGTGAAGGGTGGGGAGCAGAAGAGATACCTTTCACTGTTAACAGAGAAAGCCTTTCAGGCCCATCCATGCACACTGCGTATCTCAAATACCATCTGTATCTTTTTTAATTTCTACACAAACATTATATTGACCAATTTATTTTCCTTTTATGGCATGTCAAAAAGGGTCCCCAAGAAAAAGTCTCTCTCGTGAGACCCCTCGTAGAGTACTATGCCCAGTCCTCAATACAAGAAGGACATTTTGGTTCCATAGTCAGGGGTTTGGGTATCTAAAACATGGGACTCAATTTAGTAGGCCAGGTCTACCAGGGCTGGGGAAGCTGACAAAGAGCAGTTTTGGTAGGAGGCTTGCCAGGTTTGTCAAGGAAGCTTTAAACTATATGTGTTGGGGGAGGGCAGCATCATTCCATCCCAACACTCCCAACCAGTTGCCAGCACTTACAATAAATGCTTGGAGCAAAAAGGGAAATATAACCCCATTTTCAAGAAGGGGAAGATGGATGACCCAGGGAACTACAGAGCAGTCAGCCTCACCTCTGTGCCTGGCAAAA
>JANRGW010037324.1:0-22009 GCA_024733675.1 Psilopsiagon aymara
AAAGAAAGAAAGAAAGAGAAAGAAAGAAAGAAAGAAAGAAAGAAAGAAAGAAAGAAAGAAAGAAAGAAAGAAAGAAAAGAAAAGAAAAAGGAAGAGAAAGAAAGAAAGAAAAAGGAAGAGAAGATAGGGAAAAATCCCTTGTTTTAAAAGTATTTCCTGATCACCTTACCTCAGCTGCATACTAGCAAATCTAATCCTGTTAAAATTCCTCCCAAGTCGTATTCTCATAAGAGCATTTAACTTTATGTACATCTTATGAAGAGTTCTCCATCAAATTATACTACCTGCATAAGCATCAGTTTGAGTTTTTTTACTATGTGATTTTCCTTTTTTTTTAATAGAAGCCTCTTTGAACACTGATGGCACTACAGAGCTGATGAGTGGTTTGACTTACATGAAATAAAATGGGGAAAATCACATGAGTAAGACAAGCTAATGAAGCACTGAAGAAAGAAAATATTATGGTGTCAAAAAAAAACCAACAAAAAAACTCTGTAGGCTGACAAGAAACCAGACAAGTAGACTCTCTGAGTAAGAGATTTACCATCAGTGTAAGACATTTTAAGCTTCGATAGTATCTTTACTGGAAATGGCCTGTACCAAGCTGTTAGGTTTGAATGTCTTAAATTTGGGGCGTATGGCTAAATAGGAACTGTGTGCCTCTGTTGATTTAATGGATAAACTGAAACTCCTGAACCAAACAAGTCTTAGTATTTGTTTCTAGCAACATTTTTAAGGGCTCTTTATTTCACTTTCGCTCTTTCTTAGTCAAAGCTTTGGTCTTATAAGGGGCAACTTCACTCAAGTAGTGAGATGTTAACTGCTCATCCTGATTTGTCTTGTTCACAAGAAGCAGTGAAGAGTAGGAATCTATGGACCTTGGTTTAATTTCCCTAGAGTTTAAATGATAGTCTTGATTTTTCCCT
The DNA here is from genome assembly GCA_024733675.1 of Psilopsiagon aymara. Taxonomy (NCBI): domain Eukaryota; kingdom Metazoa; phylum Chordata; class Aves; order Psittaciformes; family Psittacidae; genus Psilopsiagon; species Psilopsiagon aymara. Next base: position 927 of record JANRGW010037324.1, read on the forward strand.
CACCTTTGCTTCTGCAAAATTCAGCCAGCAGATCTTGGTGCCTGCAATTTCTTACTTAAGGCATATTGGCATAATGTCTCTGAAGAGCCTGGTGAGAATCACCCCCCCAAAAATCACATTTTAAATTATTTGCTTAAAAAAAGCACTAATCCTGGTGCAAAAAAACCCCAACAAAACAACAGTCTGTAGAATGAAAACAACTCCTCTGTGTTTTATAACCTTAAGCAGAAACATCCCAGGGTTAGACCTGCTAGCTTGTACCAGTGCCCGAGGGCTGAGATCCAAAACTGCAATTCATTCTGCCTGATGGGAGACTGCAGGTGTGCCTTTGTGTCTCTGTTCCAGGATGGAGGCTCCTGTACACCTGGCAGAGCTGTGCTTCTCCCAGATAGTGCATCCGAGTGTGTGTCTCTTGCATCCAAATGAATGTGTTGGATGGTATCAGCAAGCATTGCCTAGATGCTCATCCCTGCAGCGTTTGTGTCAGGCTCTCAAGATAAGTCAGCCGAGTGAGTGCCCTGGGATTTGCCTGCTTCTCAGCCAAATTTCTGATTCTTGACCCTTGTCAGACTACCAGTGGGTTTGACAGTGCAGACGGTGGGGATTACTGATGGATACCTAGGTGGTGTTTCTCAGCAGCCCTAGCAAAGGCGTTCAGAGCCACCCTCACAGACAGTCTGATTCACATTTCCAGCTCCAGGGCATCATTTTCTCCTTTTTGACTCATTGGCTGTGCAGTATTACTGTCCTGGGGCCATCAACCATTCTAGGAGGGTCCTCTGTCTATCTCTGGTGGTAAGTCCCTTCTGTAGCCATCAACCAGTTCCAGACTGTCTGAAGAATAGAGTTTGCAGTGTCTCCTGGATCCCTCCTAAGTGTCTAGCAGTCAGATCCTGTCCTGTGTCTACAGTCTGCTTTTCACTGAGGTGATACTGAGTAAGGAAGCACATACTGCACAAGGCTATTAAGGCCAAAAAGTCATCAGCTCAATTTATGATTTATGCATTATATCACTGAGAGCATTTCTCCTGATAAAATGGAGAAAGTTGGTTCAGAAATGCTTGGATACACATAGGGTGCAGTTATCGACATTTATTTTTTCATATTGGTGACTTTGCAAGTAAGGACAGCCCTTAACTGAGGTGCTGGTGCTGAGGCCGACTTATCTGAGCTGATCATCTTTTCCTTCAGACTGTCAAGCAAGAAACTCAGCAGGATCCACGTTATTGCAGATTTGTATTAATATACTCGCACCATAAATCCACATATTCTTTTCTAATAGACTTGTAAGAGAAGTGCCAAACTTATTCTCCTTGTTGGAAGTCATTCTCTTTCTCTTACTCCCATCACTGACATTATCTGGAGTTTTCTGTACGATTTCTTCATCCTTCTCTGCATTGGTAATGTTAGACATTTAAAACTTCTCATCAGCAAATTCCATTTACAGCAGGCTTCTTTTTGGTGATAATGCTAATGAAATTATTGTCACAGCAGTCCTGAGACAGATTCTTGGGGAACTCCAAAAATATTCTCTGCAGCCCGACAGTTCCCCTTTGTGCATGGCATTGTCATGTCCCTGTTAGTCAGTTCCTTCTCAATTTTGTATAATGCCTCTCATTTTGGACCTGCATTGTCAGTGTGCCCCAGACATTGGAACATGTCACAGCCAAAGTGCATTGAGGGCAGTTGGTTTCTGAGGCACATCCATATGTGTTTGGTGTTTTCCAGCCAGCCCCTGGCAGCAAGCTCTGCACACAGCTTGCAAACTTGGGTACATAATAGCCTAAATCTCAAGCCTTGCTCCCTACCGCAGCATCAATAGTCTGGGTCTGTGCCAAAGATCTTCATCCCAATCAGAGTTTTAATTGGGTTTATACTCAGTAGCACTATCCCCAGTTGGTATGTCACTCTGGACTCTGGTCACTATGGGCTGCTCAGTTGTCCTCATTGAACCAATGTCCATTTAATTTATCTTTTCAGATTTTTACCCCCAGCTGGCTTCCTGCCCACCCCTTTTGGTTTCTGAAGAAATTTTTCTATTGCTTTCACCCTCCAAGAGTGATCTCTTTACAAATGATTGCCCATCAAGCTGAGCTTAAGATATTCATGGGAAGTCGCTAAACAGCTGGTCTATTTAAAACTCAGGTCTTCCCCAAAGGTGAAAGAGTTACACTAAACCCACTGGAAATATTGGTGTACATTGACTTCATCTGGCCTTTTACATACAACTTTTTCTATACTGAACCCACTAAGTGACTGAATTTGATGCCAAATCATTGCCTGATTCAAACAATTCTCAATACTAAAATTTATACCAGGAGAGTTTCTGGGAATATAAACTTCTGTGACCTAATTCTTAACCAAAGTAAAATGATACAGCTCTTGATTTCAGTGAAGCTTTTCTAATTCAGACCAGCTGAAATTTTAGCTTGTAATTTGGTTTTATCTTTCTTTTTTCCCCCTTTCCTGCCCATCCTCCCCCCCCCCTAAAATTTCCGGTAAGTCCTCTCCCTGCAATGTCACATGGATCTGGTAGGCTGCAGGATTTTATAGTGGTTCACTGAGATATATATGGCTGGGAGAAAGGTTAGTCAAATATTTGTCAGAGGAATGTTGTATCTCCTATGTAGAGTAACTGATTGGCATCAAGAGCTTTATCTCTCCCATATCACAGGAAGAGTGGCACCAGGCTCAATTGTCACTAAAAGCAGTATGCAAGACAGGCACAGCCTCTTTGGCTGCATGAAAGCCTGTTCAGAGATGGGAGCTTAGAGAAGAGCAAAAAAAAAAAGGTCCCGCGGTGGAAATGGAAAGCAAGATATGGTGATTTGTCCTAGTGCCCTGAGTTTCATCCTAGTGAGCTTCTGAGTGGGATATATCCACTCTGAATATAGGGGTCATGAAGCCAAAGCATGAAATTTACCCCAGCCAAGATCATGGTCAGATGCAGATTGAGAAAGCAAAATAAACTAAGTTCTACGAGAAAAATGACAGACACAATTGGGGTGGAGGGACAGAGGAAGGACATGTGGGTGTGTGAATTTCTAAATCTACCGTATACTTCCTCCTATGGCTATTTTCCCTACTGGTGGCAACTTTTTTTTGTGAGAACTTTCATGGTGGCAAGAATTGTGTTAAATACATTCACAGTAGCACAAGCCTCAAATTGTTTTGATTTCTCCACTTAAATTTCTATTTCTTTCATTGTATTTTGATACTTACAAGGCTTGATTTCCACTGTTTCCACTTAAACCTAATTTGATTTTATTAATGATAAGCATCTTTTTTTTTCCACTCTTGAAATATTGCCCCTGGTATTTTAACTGTAGGTGTATATTAAACAAAAACTTTCACCACTATTAAACAAAACTTTCACCACTCATGGAACATTCTGTTTGTTTTGACAGACAAGTATTATGACTCCCTGTTTCCTTTAAATTAGTATTGAAAATATGAATCAAATCTTGGGTGCTTTTCAATGGAACATATTAAGATGAGAAAGTGCAGCCAGATTGATGGAGTTATCAATGGGTTAATGAAAATGAGCATGATGCGCTGTTTTAGGATCTGTTGAACAAATGAATCATTCAATTATGAGAGAGGGACCATGTTTTTCCCCCATTGCATAATGAGATCAGAGCTTCTAGGTGCTACAGAAACATTAGTGATGCTCATGGGAACTGAGGGTTCTGTTTTTCATAGCAACCTCTATGACAAAAATACCCAGTGCTGGACACTTGTTATGTCAAAACAGTATTGGCAAAGAGAAAGGGCTTCAAAAAAATGTGAGGCCAAGAAAAAAACATCCTCATTGCAAGGCACTAGCATGGTCAGATAAATCATATGAGGTTTCTGTAGCTGGAAGCACCTGGGAAACTGCCTTTTACCCCTTCAGCTAACATCCGTGTGTAGCTTTGTGGATGGGGAAAAAGCCTTTGGTACTTCTCCAGAACAGAAAACATGTATCCATCATATTCACTTGAGCTTGAATTTGCATCCTGAGCTTTGCATCAAGACTTTTTCATCTTTGCAGTCTTTTAAGCAGGAAAGGTTTGAAATATTATCTATAACATGGCGATGTGAAGCTTGTGTGTATGAAAAGCCCGAATTTGAAGGAATTATCTAGGAGGTGAATGCATCAACATAATAATACCATGCAAAGAATAACAGGGCAAATACCAAGGAACTTTTCCCAAGAGGAAGATCTTTATTAAACTAGTACAACCTCACAAAAAACCTGGCATAACCCCCACAGCATGAGTCTTTTAAGTTGGTATCGGACAAAACACTCAGAAACACACTGTGGAAAGTGTGTCTTCTCTGATGGAGTGGATGACCTTGCTGCTTCTTTGTTCTGTTTGTCTTAATCTTTGAACAATAATGCAGTGAACTAGTCACTGCTTTTCAGTCACACTTCTGAGGATACAAAAACCCCAAGTGTCTGCTTGCTTTATGGTTCTTATCCCTACTCTGTTGAGCAAGGCTTATACCAAACAATAGACATTTCTCAGCCATTGCAGTGCCAGGTATTGATGAACATCCTGCGGAAATTCAGGACTGGTTTCCTCTCTTGAATGAATTAATGACCCATAATATTCTTACAAATGAAGGGAAAAGGCACCCAACCTGTGTGTTATTCAGAGAACCACAAAGGTGATGCTTTTTATTCCCTTAAGATCTGGTATATTCTAACATTGGCAGAAATGGGAGGGGAACCCAAGAAAAACAGTAATGCTACACATAAATTTGAATATTGCAGGCACTAAATATTTGGAGAAAGTTTTGCCTATTATAACCTCTACTGCATAAAAGCCAAGCAATTTTAAGCAAGCCAGTAATTTGAACTCCCTTTGTAGTCAGCAGAAAGAGTTGTCTCAAGAGGATCACTGATCCTGCCCATACTGGGTGTTGCCTTCTCTCCATTGAGTAAGGAGCCTAGAAAACTGCCTTAGATTAGATGTTTGCCTCTTATATGGCCAATCTCAGATAAAACAAGTTCTACGCAAATAGTTTGTTGTCTGAGTGACCTCACACAGGATAGAGAGGACATCCTCTTTGTAAAGCTTAGCAGCAGATGACTATGGATGGGTGAATGGCAGCTGTTTGCAATTCTTTTACATCAGACAGTGGTGACTTCTGCAGCAGCTGCAATTCTCTCTCGCCTCCACATGAATATCTCAGTTTCTGTATGTATGTGTGGCTATTGGTTTGACACAGTGCATGTGGGAGAGGAAGTTATTTAACAGTGCAGTCAATTCAGCATTATCCATGGGTGGATTTTGCCCATAAACCATGCAGTAGGTGATGAGAGATCCAGAGCTGAACCACCCAAGTCATCATTTATTAGTGCAGTAACAGTGCCAAGTGCATGTGTCTATGCTGCTCTCAGAGCCTGTGCTGGTCTTAAAATAGTGTTGCTATACTTATAACTTACGTGGCACTGAGTACAAGTTGATAAGCCCCATTGCTTTAAATTAGCTCTTGAGGTCCCTCTTCAGCCCTCATTCATAAGTGGCAGAAGTATGTGATAAGCATCATGAGTCAATCAGAGGCTTTATGCTGAACATGGGGGGGATCCTGCCAGGACATCATGGGTGGCTTTATTCATCATCCCCACTGCTTTCTTCTCAGTGAGCAGACTGTTTTGGTTCAGTGCTTCATGTTGTCCCTCCATTGAGGGTGCTCATTTTGCACCATTGGAGACCACCAAATGTGTAAAGATTGCGGCACTCAGATCAGTACTGCTAGCAGCGTTATCCAGGGTTTTCCATCACCCAGGATATCCCTGCCCGATCATTACACTACCAATTTATCATAATCCTCCTAAATGCTACATTACTGAATGTGTTGTAGGACAGGAAGGGATGTACAGCTAAAGCACTTTCATTTAAACTATGCCTCCCATACCCTATCAAATCTCTGAAGGGTCTTTATCATCAATTGATTTCTTAGTCTTCAAATATATTCTGCAGTTAAGCAGTGCAGGCCTGAAAGGGGTCTCTTGTGTGCAGACGATCACATTATATAATCCCTTTTATAAACTGATTAAACCCAATCTTAAAAGTAGCTAATAAGTTTTAGCCCAAATATTCCTACTTGAAGCTTTTTCTGGTAAACTACTCCCCTGATGTTTCGAGGTGTTGTAGTCTTTCATCAAAATGAGTTTACACTCATTCATTCTTGGAAATATAAGCATATTTCGCACTGGACATTGTGCAAGGCAGTAAGTTCACAGAGACCTTGCTTGAAAAGCTTGTGATGTTGAGGTTGCAGGGATACAACTGTTTTTTTCCTGTTGAGAAAGCAGAAGGCTGCCTCCAGCTGAGCTCAGCTCTTTAGAAATGAGAAAACCAACAGCCCCTTTTAAAAATTAATTCTTTTTTTTTTTTTTAATGAAATTAATGCATTATGGCTATGACTGCTCAAGAAAACAGATCTGCAGAGTAAGCTGTTGTCATTTTCAGGTATATGGTTTTCAGAATGGAAATGGCCTTCGAAGGACTTTCCCAAGGTCATACAGGAGCTTGTGGCAAAGTTGGAAGCATAACCCAGGTGTTCTGAGTGATTTGCTGCAGTGAGAGTCTCTATCAGTCATCTTCTGTCTGTCTCTGTCTTTTTCGTTCTTGTTCTGTTTATTTATTCTGATCATTTAAGTATCTGAACACCTGGAAAGTATGCAGAAATGAAGCGCGTCCTGTGGGATGTTTTTTTCTTGGGAACCTTTGCTGAACGTTGGATGAGATACTGGCTATTACTGTCAGTATAGTCCTGCACTGACAGCAATGGATACTAGGTCAAGGCTCCAGTGATTCAGATTTCAATATCTATGTGCTTCATAAATTTCACTGAAATGGGACCCACCTTCTCACACAAGGAGATCGCAGTCTTTTCATGTTTCAAAGTACTAATGCAAAAGTGCTAGGGAATGTTGTACCGTAAAAGTCTGCTGAGTTGTGGGAGAACCAAGCATGGTGCAAAATCTGTAATAAGGGAATAATGATGTTGACAGATGCTAAATTTCCTTCAGATGAAGTGCATGATTGGAAGACCATGGATGAAAACTGGGAGAGGACATAGTGTTCTTTTCTCAATTTCATTTTGGCCATTGGAATTATGCCAGCCTGATTTGCCCTAGATGTGAAATATTTGACTGGTGGGATAGCAAAAAGGAAGAAAGTGAAGGATGGGAGATGATGTAGAGGAAACAGAGGCAATAGTGGGACCACAAGACAACCATACCTGTCTGCTCTGCTTTAGAGTTGTGCTTCCATCATAGTCATGACACAACCATGTGATCTGGTTCCCAGGACATAGAGAAGGGGATTTATTCAGTGCAGTCCTCAGGCTGTTCAGTTCTTTAGGTAGACTAATAAGGTAAAACCAATAGGCACCAATAAAATAAAAAGGGAAATGTAACACATTTGTCAGTAGCTTTAAAAAAAGCACAAGCTATATGTTGCCATTTTAAGGCTTAGAGTAAAAATAATTTACAAAAGCAAGGTTTGAATGTGACTGAAAAGCATCATCTCCCATTCCTCTATGGGTGGAGGCTGGTTCCTGATCTCTACTGCCTTTATTTAATTTCACTTCAAATAATCTTAGCATAGGGCTTTTTTTCATGGCTTATTTTTTTTTCTTTCCTAGTCAGCCATACAGTTACAAATCACAGTGACAAATCCTATCTTGCTAAGTGATAGGCAATCTATTTTTCTCCCTTGGAATTCTCCCTTTCTTCTTTCCCTACACACTCCTATTTACCATAATTTCATATGTTCATTAATACATAGACTGGATCCTGAAATATTATAAGCAGGTTTAGCTTCAGTGATTTCAGGGAAGGCACACCCATAGATTCCCCCTCACAAGCTACCCTTTATATCTGAGAAATGGGCCATTCTTTTAAGATAGAAAGGGCCATTGTCCTATCTTTGAAATATCTCCTGTTTGGTACTCAGTGAAGATAAATTTGAGTCTTTCCTTAAATTACTTTTCACTCTGAGCTGATGTGACATTTATCTCTGCAAGAGTGTTGACTGTATGAAAAGCTGAAGCTTGTTTAAAGAATGCTGCCAAACAAGAAAGATTGTAATCCATCTAATTACTGAGCTAGGATGTGCCAGTGCTGCGAACTTCAATTACCACCATTAAAGCATCAATTGAAAGCTTCAGCTGATTCCCAGAGAGTCAGACACTTCCAGACATTTCATGCATTATACAGATGTTTTGCTGCTCCTTCAGTCACTAATGGTTCACTGTTTTGAACATTTGGGACTCCTGTAACATGAGAAGTAAGCTCCAGATGTAGAGGGATTTCAAGTGAATTCTGCCTCTTTAAAACACATCTTGTCAATTGTTCCCCCAGTAGGAACTGATGACCTCATGCTGGTTGCCTTTTATTTTTCCTTATAAGATAAATTTGCCCACAGGGTTACTCACAATTCCTGGGAATCCACATTTCCATGGATATCAAAGGCCCAGTGCTACAATGAGGTCCCTGGGACAGAATTCTGCAGGCACACAAGCTCTCTTTGTAGCCTTAGCTGTTAATTCTTTACTTGTCAGTATTGCTGTCCACACATTTAAAGAATAGCTCCAAAACAGCAAAAAATGACCCCACATTTTGAGCAAAGCTCTGGAAATTTTGTGGGCAGCACCTTCTGTGCTATGCTCACCCTTGTTTGATAACTCAGTTTGATTGATTCCCTTCTAGCAATTTGCTCTTAAGTCAGAGTTGGGTCAAAATCAAAAGAAAAAGATCCTTCTGGAGTCTAACCTTTAAAAAAGCCCATGACTTTAATAGCTGAGCACTGAAGGAGGTTTCAGAATTAAAAGTTAATTTGAATCAAAGAGTCAAATAATTTTATTTTGGAGACACTGAGACAAAACATTTCTATTTCCAAAAACGTCTCTTTTCAGATGCAAATCATCAGAGCAAGGTCACAGAAGTCATTGCTTCTGTGTCATTTACATTGCTTGTATTTGCCAAGGGCAAAATCTGCACCTGTGCAGAACAGCCAGATCCAGAGTTAAATCAGCATTTATGGGCCACTCCCAGTGACTTTGGGCCTTGCTGACCTGTACCTAGCTCTCAAGAGAATATCCCACAGGAAGGTTACACTGCCTGGAAAAGGGATGTAGCTGAAGGCTGAAGCCCGCAGTCTAAAATGTTGTGTGGAGTTTTTTGTTCGTATTATTTCCTCTTTTAAGAAAAAATGTACCTTAATTTGCAGCCAATTAGTAGCTGTGCTCTGTGTCTGTGCAGTCAATCCCCTCTCTTGATCTAATCATCAGCTATATGTGCTTTTATTAGGTAGACCTCTGAATCTGATGCTTGCTTTCAAATTACTACTGCTTTTTGAACTGAAAAAAAGCTCAGAAGGAGATTTTTCCAGGAGGGTTCCCTAAACAACAGAAGTGTTTCTGAGGATATACTAAAAGGAATGCACATATTTCTTTATATTGACCAGGAGCTGGGAATTTGTAGCTGCAATCCTCACATACTTCTCTTTATCAGTGCATCCTCCCATCCCACCCAGGTACAGCTGAAGCAGATTTGGAAAATAAAGAGAAAAAACAACACTCTTTGAGGAGAGATTTCAAGTGTAGAGGTTCCATGTCATGGACAGCTTTTGCTCCTTGGGTGATGGCCCAAAGCAACATGGAATGTCAAAACACAAGGCTGCCTGTGGGTCTTTTGCACAAAGTGGTTTCATGAGATGTTCTCACAAGACCAATTAGGAGAAATTGCAAGAGTGGATACCCTGGTATTCTTCAACCAGGGTAAAAAAGCATTTTAACAGCAGGACACAGTCAGAGTTATATTGTAGTAATGCCTTTCAGAAATACTTTTTGTAAGGTATGCTACACTGAAAAGGAAACCCAAAATGCAGCTGATCATTTGAATTTCCCTGGAACTATCTTGCCATGTCAGTGGAAGAATGAAACTAAATTATAAATATTGTGTATAATTAGCTATATTCCATGTGTACTGGCATGACACATGAGGTTTTGACCATGTATTTTCATTCAAACTTTCAATTTATGTTAGATGAAAATATAAAAATGGGAAATGATAAAGGGCAAGTGTGCCCTTTGTAAAATGGCTATTAATATCAAAATAAAACTGGCAGCCACTTCTGGCAAAGAGGAGGTTGATAGCAACTGAGGATTCGGCACATAAGAAACAAATGGAAATCATTACCTAGTAAATATGTAATTCCTTGTTTTAGAGACAGATGCTTGCACAATTGTCCCAAAAGAAATGGGTACTTATGGCAGTCAAAAAAAGCTAATGCCTTTTAAACACAGAAATGCAAGAGCAGCTCTAGAGTTTAGATGCAGCTATCCCAGGATTTCTTTCTCTGACATTGATTTGCTGTAAATGTTTAAAGATGAGGTACAAAAACGAGTCAACCCTCCATTTTCACTTTCCCCAGCATCTTCTTCCAGCAACTTCTGGTAAAGGAGGTGTATATTTATGTATTTTATAGTTGCTAATGGGGTTTCATTCCCTACATTTGTCTAATAGCTTTTTTATTTCATCTAAACTGGAATCTACAACATCCTGTAGCAGGGTCTTCCATTTGTTTAGGTATGCATTGCATGAAAAGGTACTTCCTTTTGGTTTAAATCCTCTACCTCATGATTCATTACAAGCCTTCTAGTTCTGGTTTTACGGGAATAGAATGAGTAATCATTCCCTAATCATCTGCTGTTCACCACTCAAGGTTTCATACATTGGCCTAATCGCATAAAGAAGTAAAAGTATTCAGTCAGAGTTGAGATCTATACATGGGAAGAAATTCATTGGTTGTTTTAATTCATCCTTCTGCCAATGGATGAAAGTAAGGGATCGCTTAGCAGACTCTGAATCAGTCACTACAGGGGTTTGTGTGCTCAGCAGCTTGTGGCAATAAAGAAAACAGACAGATTTTCAAGTTTCATGGAAAGTCTTCTCACTTAGAAATGCAGGCAGAAACACTGCAACTGCTGCAGGTTTCAAAGGAAGTTGTGAATGCTCCATCCTTGCAGGTGTTCAAGGCCAGGGTGGACAGAGCCTTGGGTGGCATGGCTTAGTGTGGGGTGTCCCTGCCCATGTCATGGGGGTTGAAACTAGATGATCTTAAGGTCCTTTCCAACCCTAACTATTCTATGATTCTAAAGCTTGAATTAATACTAAACAGAAAGGTAGGGACTTATGGCTCCTTCCAGCAGACACAGTGGTGAACGTCACGTTTAGTGTGGCCATGGTGCTCTTCCATGTGATGCAAATACGAGGACTAAAAATCTGATGGGCTTATTGTGTCCAAGCCAAAAGCACCCAAACCCGATGGATCTCTCTAGTAAGGTGTTCAACAAGGGTCTTTGTGCGGAATAATTGCAGGGGTATATATTCTGCTCAGGACAGTCTGAATCCTGGAATTAAGTCCATGCTTTTTTTATGTGCTATGAGACACAACTTGTGAGCAATCCAGGTACCGTGTTCTTGCTTATAGAAGAGAAAGTACAAGCATTGGCAAGACTAAAAGAGGCCTCTGGAGGAAGAATTGCTTCTTGTGGGTGTGTCAGACAAATGTTAAATTGTTAAGTCCCTGGACAGGAATAATCTCAAAGCACCTATGTGTATTGCAGAAAATGATGCAAGCTCTATGCATCTTGCATATTTTAATCTAAAGGGCAAGGTGATATTCCAAGGTAATGACCTATGTCAAGACTGGAGGAAAAGAAAATACTGGTCTGATTGAGCTGAAAATAGAGGTGATCCATGGGACAGAGGAGGACGTAATAATATCAACAAAAGTGATCTGTTTGCACAGTCAGGTGACCCCATATCTCTGGTCAGCTGTAGACATGCAGATGCAGTCAGTCGTTGTTGACCAGAAAGATTCAGTCTTCTCTCCAAAAGTTGTTTTTGTCTTCTATTAACAAAAAGGAAATGTTGAAAACACAAGCTATGAACACTGGAAAAATCAGCCCTGACAATCAGAAAATACTTCAAGTGTGGAAAATGTATCTGAATTCATCTTTTCATTTATGGAAGTTCCATCCTGAGCAACTTTGAACAGGTACACTTCAGTAACCTGATCTCAGACACCTGTCTCCTTTGTTGAGCTTCCCTATAAAGACCTGAATGGGTGAAGCTCCTCATCTTCTATAGAATTATTAAAGAAAACACTGTTTTACTGCTTCTGGGAGTACCCTGAAGATCACAGATTTTTTTCCCTCTTATTCCCACTCTTCAGGACAATTTATCTACTATAAAAAAAAAAATAAAAATTGGATCCTAAGAACTGAGGCCCTGCTTCTGCCTCTGATGTCAAGTTTTCAGTAAATTACTTTGCTGGAGAAGAAAAGAAAGCAAATATTCATAAATCACTCAAAATGGGCAAAATTCCTATTTTCAGTAGCATTGTCTTGAAACACATGGTAAGGACCTCAGTAATTTATTTGTTTCTAAAAGCTCTGAATGGTTGCAGCTACTGCTATGTACTTCCTAACATTATCAGAAGATAATTTCCCTTGGCTGTGGCATTAACTTCTTGTACTGAATGACGGGAATGGCTTTCTCAGAGACTTCTAGCCAGTAGGAGCTTTCATGACTCTACTGCTTTTCTTCTGCTTAAGTATATTAAAAAGATAATGAGCAATCATTGTCTCTTAGACCATATGGTGGTTTGTGTAAGTGGGTTTACTCATTTTGCTCTGTCAGTTTTAAGACTTGCTTGTCTCTCTTAGGGGCTGTGATCTCTTTGCATAGGGTTCACAGCAGGGCATTCACACTTCTGTAAAACCACATGTATGCTGCATTAAGACTACTTCAGGGTTATTCTTACCAATCAAATTTAAAAAAAAAAAAAAATTTCAAGAAAAAAAAAAGCCTCACTGCAAGTCATTAAGAAAACCAGCTCATTGAGTAAAAAAATATATCATTATCTTTGGAAGAGGAAACAGCTAATATAACTGCAAACTACCGGTCTGACCACTCATTTTTCATTCTTACAACCACAGCACATACAAGATAAAAAATCCCCTATCTCAGAGATTAAAGGGAACTCAATCTGGTGGCTTATTTAAATGAAGTCTCTCAAGTTGTTTAAGGCTGAAAATCACACCTGTGTCGGGCACAGAGATGAGAGATCAGGTCCCATAGCATGTGTAGGGCTCTGCAGTTCCTTGGTTTTGCATTCTGAATGGCATTTAAAACTGCTTAGCCATTTACCTCTCAGGACGTGTTAGGCACCCTTTGAACATATCCCGTGGACCAGAGCTGCAGGCTGGAGACTGCACACTGCAGTGCACAAGGGCTGGGTGTGTGCAGGAAAGTAAGTGTCTGTGTGTGCTCATAGACCTTTCGAAGAAACTCAAAGAAAAGAGGGTGCAGGGCTGCTGCATTTGGGATTTAAGCACTGAAGATCAGCTTCAGTCCCATGTTAGATTCCTAAATCCTGAGCTGCATCTAGGTGGTCAGCAATGATTCAAGGTTGAAACCATTACAGATTATACAAGGTCTAAGCTTCTGTCCTTGGCTCTCCTTCAGGGGGGTTTGCTCATAGTGACTAAGTTTTAAATCACCCTGGTCCTGAGCAACTCCCTGCTTACAGTAATACACACTGACCACAGAGGACTAAAATCTGCTGGCTCGTACACCCCTACAAGTCAGGAGAAAGCTCACTAACTTCATCTGGGGCTGCTCCTGATTTGCATTGGTTTAACTGAATAACAGACTTTGGCTGGAAACGGACATGAGCAACAAATCAGACCCAGCACAATGTGGTCTGAGGTGGAGGAAGGCTTAAGAAGGCCTTTTTTTTTAATGCTAAAGCACAATATGAAAGTCCATCCTGCTGCAGTCCAAGAGTCACAGTGCATCACTGTCTTCCATCTTTTAGTGCTATTATTGCTGATTTTAACTAGGACAATCAGGCCCAGGATGATGTTTCCTGAGGCTGTTTGTCCTGAACCAGTTTGTGTTGCATGATAATATTGAAAGCTCATGCTACATGGAAGGGTAGCTAAAAGCAAGATGCAGCACATTCTTCCTGCGCTACCACATCTTGCTCATTTCAGGCAGTTTGTTTGAGTCATCCGTCCTCCAATTATTAATTTCCAACACTCTCCCTATGCCAGCTAGCCAGGAAGACTGTGTTCTGGAGATAATGCTCATCTGTCCCTTGCTGCTGGAGGAACATGCCTGAGAAACATTTCTCTTGGCTCAACCAGCCTCGAACTGCTGGTGATGCATTCTGCCAACACCATATGAAACTGCATTTCTTACAACCACTGCCATTTACATAATGCAATATCCATATGGTGATTGTTTTATTTATGTTTCCCTTCAAGGCAGAGGAAGCCAGCAGCTGGAGCTGTGAGATAGAAGCACCCACCAGTTACTGGGCTGTGTTGTTCATGGGGGTGATAAGCTTTTATCACCCACTGGGAGTTAGGATCTTGTCTAAGTGATAGCTTCCATCCCTTGAAAACAGAACAGAGCTCTCACTGTTTGCTTGTCTGAAAGGAAAGAGTTTATAACCCCAGTCTTTACAGTGACTGTGAGCTAAAACATGACATAGCTTGATTGTCTTAGTTTCTTGACTCATTCTGTTGCAAGTCACAATATGAGCATGTGCTTCCTTTGCATCAAAAGAGCTTAATAGTGTTTGCATTACCCCTTGTCTGTATTTGCCACTGGAAGTCTTAAAAACCTCCCCCCATCTATGTGACTTTGATTCTGCTAATCCCTACCCACCTTTTGAGTCAATTAAAGGGCCATTTATGGTTTGCAGAGAAAAAGTTCAAATGAGAAGCAATTCCTTTGTCCACCATGTGTGTAACTGGAGGATGTTTCAGACACAAAACAGGGAAAAGGATTACTTCAATGACTTGTTTCTTTTGCTCTTCTTATTTCATACCAAGGGAGACAGAGTAACTGTTGATGTTTTATTTTTACAATTAAAATAACATCATAAGGTTAGCTATACTGTGGCTGGATATAATCTATATGGAAACTTCTACAGTTGAAAGACAACAAGAAAGTTTCAGGAGGTTTATTTTTAATTAATCTACAAAATTATCTTCTTATGTTATTTCTGCATGTGGAGTCCCAGGAATTCCAAACTTCTCCACAGGAAGGAAAATTTGGCCCATTTTATATGCTAGACAAACAATTATATAAGAAAGTACATAACTACAGGATCTGGTTTTACCGTTCCATTACTCTGATTTTGTGTCTTTGTTACTCCATCTATTAAAGAAATGACGTTATAGTGCCTCTGAAAGCTAGGGAATCTCTATAAAGAAAAATGCTGCAAATTCATAGGGGAGACAGTTGCTGTTTGGTTCAGTGTCTCTTGTTGTTTTGTGAGACTCAACAGCTATGGTCTATCAATAGTAAGGCTCAGGCTGCAAAACTAAATGTGACCCCAGCCAGAGCTGAGCCCCAGCAGGAGTGAAAGGGTTCTACTGCAAGGAAGAACCCTCTTCAACCATACTTCAAGCTTCAGCCATTGTCTCTGCAGGCACAAATATTGCATTTTGAGGGGTAGGTTGTCTGCTTTAGTGTGGTTTTTGTTTCATTTTGTGTCTCTTCTCCCCTAGAAAGGTGTCCTTTACAGGTACAAGGGCCAGTTGTGCAACAGTGTGACTTAAACTGTCTAGAGCTGTCTCTTTAGTCAGGCTGTTTCACAAGCATCTTACATCCCTAGATCCTTGCAGTAGTGCTATACTGTGGCTGGACAGAAGAGTCTAAACTGTTGTGATGTCTTTAGATGTCTCAAACTACGTCTTCACAACATAAAAGGCTTGACAACCATTAGAAAGACAAACCTTCACTTCAACCCCAACTTCTATTCCAACACTTGGTAACTGAATTCCCATGGAATTACTTCTGTTGGGTAATTTTTTAGAAGGATGCATCTTGCTGTTAATACTCCGCAACAGCTTTTAATTACAATATCAATGATGTGTGAAGGGTTTATCTTTTTTTTTGAAACAAACACTTTTTGTACTTGTTTGGATTCTTGTTTGAATTCCTGAGTCACCAGTAAACTCAGAGAATAGAGCCAGATTTGATCCAATATTCAATGGCTCTATGATCTAGAAATTCAAGTCTGTTTCATGATGTAAATTGCTTTTAGAAAATTATTCCTGTGCATTTTTGGTCTGAAGTGAAATATTCTTGGGAATTCCTCACTCCTACATAAATTTTTTCCAAGGAAATTCCTGTGACATATCAAAGGAGGTGTTCGCACAGGAGAAGGGAAGCATAAAGGTTTTTCCAACATGATTCTGAGGGTGGGTTTTCCATAAATGCTTGTCACTAGAACATCTTCACTTCTACCTAATGAATGGCTTAAAGGCTTTTCGGGGCTCCAGCACAGAGTGCCTGTTACATGCCATAGTGACTCTTCAAAGTTGGTTAATTTTTACTTCTGCTATTGCAACATTTTTAACAGTTGAGGTGAAGAGGAAGAGTGGGATGGGAAGGAAGTGGTGTGGAGATTTGACTCCTATTTGTGCTCCTCTGCGTATTAAATTATAATTTGGCAAACCAGACCAGGGCCATATTCAGAAAGAGTCAATTCAACGTGTGTGTCTTTGGGGTTTCCCATTTGATAGCAGTACAGAAAAAGTCGATAGGATATGGTAAACCCAACATTTTTAAGGTGTTTTAACTATTACTCTCAGTTTTCATTTATGAAAAAGGGTGATATAGCTTTTCTTTCATGTTGTGAAGTCTTGTGATGGTAAATCCAGAGGTACTAAGCTGATGAGGGAGCTCTGATGCTTTGACTTAATATGTGAATGGACAGGGCCATCAAGCTTTACTCCTGTAGCTTGCGCAGGGGTGGGCATCTACTCCACCAATGAGGGACCAAAGTGAGCCCTGCTTTGAATTTGGTCTTGAAGGTCCATTTGACCTCTGATGTCCTCCTCAGGAGGAGGAAAGCAAGCAACAGAAGCAGAGATGGCAGGGAGAAGAGGGGAAGGGCAGGCAGGACTGACAGGCGGCACTACTTGGCACAGCGGGGATGCTGAATTCAAGGAGGAAGGTGAGACAACAATGCCCCCTCTCTGCAAAGCGGGGTGACCTCGAGGATGAGTCACGCTTCCTGCCACCTCCCACAGCGTTATCTGCTTCTGATGTGACCAAATGCTGAAGTGAAAGAAATATCCTTCCACGGCAATGAAGGCAGAATGAACAATGACAAAAGTTAAAGTATAGAACGGGAAATGTGAGCAAAAAAGCTCCCCCAAAACACAGCCAAACCCGAGCAGCAAGGAGGTGGTTGTTTGCATACATTCACCTAGAAACAGTGGTGAAACCCCACCAAAATAGGTGGGAATGCAGCTGAGGGGGCCAAGTATTATACTTTAGCTGTGTGCACATACCTGAAACCTCCAGACATTGGCAGGGGGGCTTTCTCTCACATGCAACACAGGGGAATTCTTTGCAAAGGGCTCATTGTATTGAATGATGAGCTAGAGAGCAGACAGAAAGACACAGATGCAGACCCTGCACCACTCATGCATGCAAGATATATGCACATTCAAGGCACTCCGCTTTAAGTATGAGATTGACTTACCCAGGGTGAGGTTCATACCTACATTTGATGTTGACCTTTATGAATTTACCTTGACGTAAAACTGAAATGCTTTGACTGTGCTATGTTTTTACATCATGATGCATTGTCTTCGTTCCCTTAAAGAAAAGCACAAATTCTAATTAGCCACAGAGATAAGAAGATAAGCCAAACCTTGTCCTCAACAAAAGAAGCAGCATATAAGTGAGAGTGTTTGAGACAAGAAATGTGTTTTGTTTAGAGATAAGTTTTAAATTTCCCTCACCCTGACCTGAAGAAATGGAAAGGGGGGGAAAGCATTATTCTTGATATGCAAACGTAGTTAAAAGATACTTTTGATGGCAGTCCTTTCAAGAAATAAGGTCAAATGTGAAAGTCTCCCATTAAAGTGATCATTGCAGTTTTGACTGTCTGTAACTGTAGTGTGTAATCAGTGCATTTGTCACACTGATTATTTCCCAAATGTTGCAAATATTGCCTTTTTCAGTGGTCCATCTTATATTACCCATTACTATTTTTTCAATATATTTTAAGAGTACCCAGTGCTTCTCTGGATTTTATTATCTACTTGTACTTCAAAAGTCCACAAAAATGCTGAAAGGCTGAAACCTCAGGATATTTCCCATCTCACCTCACACTTGAATCAGGACCATCACTAGTGCTGAATGAGATCAAGAGTATTTGCCAGTTTTTTTTAAGGGTAAGTCAATTTTTTCTTACATTTTTCAGGGTACTGGAAGTAGCTTCTCTCCCTGAGATCAAACAATCCCACATCCAAGATTTTTCCCAGGTCAATATTGTCACTCATCTACTGAGCCACGGCAAAATCTGGAGCCCTCTGGGGCAATAATTGTTATATAGCGCAGATATTGGTCACAGGTACTACTCTTTCAGACTTACTGGTGTAATTCACGTAAAGCAATGTTAGCCATCAGTAATGTTAGCCTGCCCTGCCCCTGAAGCCGCTGTCCTGCTCCCACCTTTCCTCTGAGCATCAGTGTCAGAACTGAACTCAGCTTTTCCCATCTGCAGCATCTTGTCTAAATCGCTATCACTGACTTTCATACCTCCTAATCCACAGTCCCACACATTTGTGTGGCCTTCTCTGGGCACCAGATGTTCATTTCTGCAACTGCTGAGGAGCCCATAAGGTTTTGCAGTCAGGTGAAATAGCTCTCACAACTTAGGGGACATTGAGCTCAGCCTTTGTCAGATATCTGTGAGACCTGAGCTCTGTTTAGGTCCCACAGATATCTACCACTTGTTGCCTGATGCTGGAGGCCTTTATTCCCTTTTGGCCTGGCCTGTAAGGATTTAATGTTATATTCATCTTTAGTCCCACCAAGTGAGGATAATATATGCCTGCATCAAGAAAATAAGAGGAGATAACTATGTCTGTAGAAAAAGATGTCCCTTATCACAAAAATGTGTAGTGATGGGGTGAGGCAGGAAAGTCATCTTTATAGAAAACGTTTTCCCCCTAAGATATACATGAAAATCAGGCTTGTTTTGTTTTGCCTTTTTTTTCGTTTTCAAAAGTGATGGTGAAGGACCAAGCAGTACTGTAAATGCAGATAGAGAAGGTCCAGATTTGGGTTTATTCCAGGGGAGGACAGAGAGAGTAAACTGTGATAGTTTTGTTTTGGTAGAATTTAACAGCTACGCAACAGTTTGCAAACCTCAATCCTCAACTCAGCTTCTCCAGATCAAGATAATTTCAGGTGTCTGTGTTGGGACTATCTTTAGAAAAATGGAAAGGAGAAATTCCAGAAACTTCTGGTATTTCCAGTAGAAGACCGAAGTTTTGCATGACCCAAAGCGGTACATTTTGGTCCTGGTTAGCACTGAGAACCCTAATCAAGAAAAACAGAAGAAGCTTCTATCTTAGAAAACCATAAAATTATCTCATAAAGTTTCAGGTGAACAGAATAAACAATGGAAACTTGAGCTCAGGATGAGCAGGGGAATGTACTCCCTTTCTTTCTCATGCCCATCTGCAGCACATTTCCAGTCTTTCTGAGGCTCATCCTTGCTCAGGAAAGAAAAATACACATCTATTTAGGCTGCTATTGCTGTGACTGAGAAACTGGAGAAGCTGTAGTTGCTATTTTTACAGGTTTGCTTCCTTCAGGGGAGAGATATCTTAGGGTTGAGTGGGAGGTAATGCGATCTCTTTTTCTATTTTTATAAAGGGCCTGGGGATGCACTGGGAAGCGGCAGATCTGTGCAGTTGAAAGTCTTCAGCTTCTCTTTTGAGATACTAAGGGAGGAACAGTTAGAAAAGCATGGCCTAATTAAGGATATCTAATATGGTTTCAGGAAGGGAAGGGCACGCCTCATTAACTGGCTGGAATTCTTTGAGGATATTGCTGCTGAGGGAGACCAGGGAAAAAAAAGCAACTCACTGTGAGCATTGTGCACCTTGGTGGGCTGGAGGAGGATAAAATGCAGTTAGGAAAGTCTGGTGCTGATACCTACATTATAGAGTGCGTAAAGATATAATACGAAATTCACTTGTATCTAAACCTGCAGGAAGTGGTACTGTTTCTTAGTTCTTGAAATCCTGGGTGCATCCTTGCCTTTAATATTTCTTAAAAAAAGAAATAAATTGTTATTATTAATATAATTGGCTTTTGTGATTCAGCTGAATCAAAAGCCACGGTTTCCAGATAATATTGTGCTAAATTTGGAGAGCAATGAGGAAAATTGCAATTAGATACAGACAGTGTTAAATGCTTCTTAAAGTTTCTAGCATGGCAGATGGTGTATCCAATAAAGGTCAAATAAATGTAGCATCATGATAAGAAGCCAAAAGCCATAGAGTCAGGAGAGGGAAAAGATGGGGTGGATGGAATATACAGTTTCTCTATATATTGACATCTTTAATGTGAGAACTGAGGGAGATGCAGTTTCCTCAGATTTTTTGCGGAAACAGAATCTAAAATTCTTCAAGTTATCCTTGAGAGAGAGAAGTGACTCCAAAAGGCACATTTTGACTGAGGAAAAGTAGAGTTTCACATGAGTCTGTTCAGTGTAGCAGGAGAGGGGCTTGCAGTCACAGGAGAGCAAGAAGACATAGTGGAGAGAGAGAATAGTTGAATCATAGAATTATAGCATAGTTAGGGTTGGAAAGGACCTTGAGAACGTGAAGTTCTAACTGCTGTCATGGGCAGGAACACCTCACACTAAACCATGCCACCCAAGGCTCTGTCCAACCTGGCCTTGAACATCGCCAGAGATGGAGTATTCACAACTTCCCTGGGCAACACATTCCAGTGCCTCACCACCCTTAGAGTAAAGAATTTCTTCCTCATATCCAATGTAAACTTCCCCTGTTTAAGTTTGAACCCATTACCCCATGTCCTATCACCACAGTCCCTAAAGAAGAGTCCATCCCCAGCATCTTTATAAGCTCTCTTCATATACTGGTCTCCACGCAGCCTTCTCCAGGCTCAACAGCCCCAACTTTCTCATCCTATCTTCATATGGGAGGTGCTCCAGTCC
>JANRGW010037324.1:22158-33781 GCA_024733675.1 Psilopsiagon aymara
GAGGACACCAGAACTGCACACAATACTCCAAGTGAGGTCTCAGGAAAGCAGAGTAGAGGGGCAGGATCACCTCCCTCGACCTGCTGGTCACGCTCCTTTTGATTCAGCCCAGGATACGTTCGGCTTTCTGTGCTGCGTGCGCACACTGCAGCTGGCTCATTTTCATTCTCTCATTGACCAGTTGGGATGTGAGGCTGAGATTGTTGGGGATGTGGAGGCACAGAAATCCCTGGAGCTCCTTTCATCCTATGCATGAGTCCAGTTCTGCCACTCACCTGTCTGCTTGGCCATCCCAAGGGCTGCAGAACCAGCTGAGCGCAGTGCTGTACACTTGTAATCCCTTTGAAGCCTGTTAGATGCCTATCCACTGGGAGGAAGGATGTTGTCCTCATAAGATTTCCACCACACAGATATTCCTTCGGAGCTCAGGAGACTTCATGGTTTTGACATAAATGTGCTCTTCAGAGTTTGCAAAAGAGCAATCCCCTTGATTTTCTACATAACTTGTCCTTCCTTGTTGATTTCCTGGAAAAGTCAGATATTTTCTTATGGTTGCAAGAAACAACTGGACCATGAAAGCTCATATGAGGGGGGTGAGAAACAGTCCTGTGACTCAGGGGAGGTTTTGTTCCCTGCTGTGCACAGAGGCCTTTATTATACAAAGGAAAGCAGGTGTTAGAGGGGAATGAAATGGGGAAATCCTTGTGCTTCTTTCAATACTTATGAAATTTTAAGAGCTTTGAAAGAGTCTCACCTATATGCCTCTGTTAATAACGCTCTTTTGCAATTCAGCATGGCACTGTGTGCACATCACTGGGGGCTTCCCCTGCCCCTCAAGACCTGGCCAGAGTCTCTCTCTGCTCTGCTACTCTCCAAAACCATCTTTGTAGAAGAGACACTCTTTTTTATCTTTGCCTGAGGAGAAGACAGCATGAGTGCCGTTGCTCTCAAAAGGTGCCAGACTTGTGTTCTCATGTTCAGCCGCAGGCTGGCTACAGCAAATGCAGTAAAAGGAAGATGCTTCCATGGCATTTCCTGAGTATTTGTCCTTGTTTTCTGATCTGCGCTGTGGGAAGGGCTCTATTTCAAGAACCAGACTCTCCCCATGACTCTAAGGGCTGTACAAGCACTGAAAACAAAGCGACCCTCTTCCTACGGAGACTCTGATGTGATATGAGGATAGAAGCAAGCAGCCAGCTATGTTAATGAGGGTGAAGAGGGAGGGGAAGCTAAGAGACCATGCTGGTCACAGTGACAGGCCTTGTTTGGGGATGACTATTTTGGTTGCTAAATACATTTTTAAAGTCTTTCAGTGTTAAAACATTTACCTCCCGGATAAGAAGTATAGCTTAGTTTCTGGAGGTTATTCAGTCCTTGATCTCGGGATTAGTACAGCCAGAGAAGATATTACCCATGATGACTGTTTTGTGAGGAGCACATCTGGATTAAGGGAACTGGAATATTCAATTAATTTTGCCTAAATCACTGGCTAACCTTCAGCAGGGAGGAATTGAGGAAAGCTTTGTCTCAGGTGAGTTTCGAGGTGAAAGAACTTGAATTTTTGTGTGCACTGACAGATGTGCATCAACGTCCCCTGAGCAGTGTCCTTCTATCACCAAATTTCCCATGGGGAAAACCTTAACTTATAATTGACGAAAGTAAGTTTGAGACAACCAGTAACCAGCAAAAGGCTTCAGAAACTTTTATCTGGTCTTAATTAGCTGTTCTGCATTTGGATGAGAACTACAAGGTGTTATTTGGCTGGGTGCTCTATGAGGGAAGAAATAGTATTCTGTAGGCCTATAACCCAGAAGCTTAAGACAAACTGAAATTCTGGCACAACAATAATCAAAAAGAATTTTACTAGTGGCCTAAAAAGGGTGAGAACTTCATCCAAGTATACAGAATTAATAAAATGTGTACAACAGGAAAATCCGTGAACCAAAGGAATCAGAAGGAAGGAGGAAACCCATAGGTTTCATAGGCTGATTTAATTGAATGTGTTTTCAGACTATTACACCAAAAAAAAAGGCAGTCAGAAAATACATACATGCGCATGCACTCATGCCGTGAAATACCTTTCATCTACAAATAAACAAACAAAGCACTGCACATTCGTTCTCCCACCTGCATATCGGATGTTTTATGGTCTCATAATACCAAAATGTGTCAGAAATAAGCACATATCTGGGTTAAAATCCTCAAGCCTTAAACTGGGTTCAACAGTCACTGTGGACTGGAGTGCAGAGCTTGTGCTGATGAGTGCGCTTTAGCCCTGGGACTTTGCCATGACACTGGCAGGTCGTCTTCCAAGTGTTCAGTTCCCGGCCCCGCCATGCAGCTCCTTGGCGCCGGGTCAGCAGTCGCTGTTTGAACAGCACTTGACACAATAAGCTGCCAGTCAGATTTGCAAGTTGCTGTGTGATCTTGTGATATTAATAATATAATGATAGCATTATAACTGGACCATTCAACTCTCTAGTTTGTTCTTCTATAAATGATTTATGAGTTTTATGCATTTTATATGCCTCTCATTAAAAATGCATTGAAAAATACTATCAAAATACCATTTTGTGAGGCTCAGGCTCTCTTTATTCTTGTTACAGCCATCTGCCATTAAGCTTTAATAACTGAAGGATTATAATTTATTAATTTATCACCTGTTCTTTATGCAGTTGGATAAAATAATTGTCAACCAATGTGAAATGGCCTCCTATTGTGTTATTAATCCCCAAAGCAATTAGAAAACCCACTGATTGTACAAGCCATTGAAAATGGGCAGTAACTCATGTTAGAAACGATCTGCAGTGCTCACATCAGCATGCTTAGTGATTGGTAATAAGGTTTCTGTCGCCAGTGTGCATTTGAAAGGGGACATTTATCTAGGGAGGCTTTAATTTCTATTTATTAATTTTATAACAAGCCTGGATTTTTAGGACTGACAAAAGGTGTGTAATTTCCAGCTTGTGCTATGGATTTCTCTGGGCACATTCTGAGAAAGGCAACACCAACTTCATACTGTGTCATACTAATGATTCTCAAACATACTTTGGAGACATTTCTGTCTCTGCTAACATCCCCAAGAATGAAAGGGTAATTTAGGGAGAGCTATATATGCCAAATCATTTAAGAGATTGACTTCAGTCAGCTTTGAATGAAGACATCAGACATCAGTATCTCTCCTTTGATTTTTATCTTCCAAGGTTTCAGTATGGGTTAGCTGTGGGCTTTCTGATATGGATATTTACAGTACGTGAAAAGGGGCAGAGCCAACGGTTTGTTGGATCCAACAGCTGCCATTTAGCAAAGCCGTTTGCTTACTTTGCTGGTGTGAAGGAGATATGCAGGCCACCCCAGATGTGAAGAAGCTCCTTATCTCCCATCCTATTTGCAGTGCAGACTTCTAGCTACTCGCATTACAACACCTCTGACACTGAGAAGTCACATTCCCGTAATGCTGCTTTTGAGGCAGATTGAACTGCTTTTCTGAGAAAAGAGAGAAACCTCCCCCAAGATGCCACTGGCATCAGAGAGTAGAACCACACTACTGAGGAAAGCAGCTGTAAATGTTTATTTGTCCTAAATGAAGCTGCCTGCCCTCTCTTCTGTGTGTGTTGTGTCAGGGAACTTGCTGGTGGGTCAGGCACAGTGGAGGTTAGAGCTACCAATTACAGTGATATTTTGTTCCACATCACTTGAAGCAGTCAAGGAGGACTTTTAGTAAAACAAGATGATTGCATAGACTGAAAAACTGTCAACATTTTCTTACTGAACAAGGCTCTAGGAAGGCTTAGGAAATGATTCTTCGTATCTCTTTTCTGTCTCCAGGAATACAAACCATGTAGTAAATAGTTCTGTGCATTATTGCAATGTCGTGACTCCAGAGTTCAAGGAAGTCTTCATTTTTCTACCAATATCATGCTCCCTCTCCATGATAGTAGGATAGCTGAAATATTCTTCTTCTACCCAACACTTCTGCTGTCTTTGCTGCGCCATTTCAGGGTTTGTAGCTTCTCCACCGCTAAAGTGGGGGAAACTGCTTTGACAGAAAGACTCAGAAAAACTGAAGTAGAACTGAGCATGCTGGGAGATTTGTACTTCCTCCTACAGGGAACCCAAAGCAGAAGTAAAGAGGTCATTCTCGATATTCTCATACTATTTCTGGCTCTTCTGGAAGTAAAAATCAGAAGAAATCTCATGCAAATGTTTGTCCTTCTGACATAGAAGGACACAGTCTGTCCTGCTAACTGTCTTACATTGAATGTGCACACCTTCTGCCTACATAATCATCAACTAGGATGAGCATGGAGAGGATTTTTCACTCCTTCCCACCTCTGTAGGTGTACACAAAACTATTCTGCGCTCTTTATCGAGTGCAGTGACTACAACCTCTTTGTCTTAGCTTGCAGCCGATTGCTTGCCCTCTTTCATGACCTACAGCTGACTAATCATATTTTACCCAGATTTGAATCTCATGGCTCTTCTTGAATCAGGTCCTCAGCACCAGCTGAGGAGCTCCTGTGTCTGGAAGCTGGTTATGACATGTTGTCAAAACCAGCTTCCAATCTACTTACAGCTAACCTACATGTTAGCTGTAGGTAGATTGACAACCGTTGTTGTTTATGTTTTCACTTCAGGTAGGAGGTATCAAATTAAGGTTAATCTTGCAAAGTTAGTTGAGCCACAATGCATGTACTCGTTCTTGACTATTAGACCACCGTGGAAGAAAATTAATGTTCAAAGCAAGACTAGAGTCACTTCTTCATGTAACAGACTTCCTTGTCTTCTGCTGTCTGCAAAGTTGATGGTCTATATAATGGACCAGAAAAAAACTTCACAGGTGAAAAACAGTGTCACAAAAGCTTTGATTCAGAAGGGAGTACCAGTGGCCTTTCCCCTAAGCAAAATCATTATCTAAGGAATCTGTCATATTTTTACTCATGGCAAAGTTCCAATCTGGGGGCATTTGAATTGCTTAAGAGGACCACTTCCAGCCACATAGGAAGATCTTTGTTGTAAAAATGTAGTTGAATTCCATGTGCGTCAAAACTCAAGTTGCCAAACCGCGGCCATATTCTATACTCATTTTCACAAAAGGATTGCATGCACCTGTGTCCATCTCAGAAACAATCAAAGTAATATCACATAATTCTTTTTACTGCATTAAATGGCGTTGCTCTGGCTATATCTCCACAGATGATATAATCCACTAGTGGCAGCATTCGCGCTAGGCAGGCTGGCTTCCTCGACATCAGGATAGATCTCTCCTCTCCTTACCACACTTAGCCCTATGTCCTTTTTTCCCTAAGACATAGCTGTCATTTTTGGTCTGCTCCTTTCAATTCTAAGTAAGTGTGAGTTGTGCTGTAGTCCTGCTGCTTGGTGTTTTCATGGGATGAACCTGAGATTCTTCATTTGGGTCTTGTATGCATGACGTGACCAGACTGGAGTGCTTGAGTTTGCAAAGCCTGCAGGGAAAATGCTAGAGGACTCTTCAGAACAGAAAGAAATAAATCAGATGCATTCTTGCCTATAGTGTCAGCTGGGAGATATTTCCATAGTAGAATATCTAAGACAAAATACTTTGATTTTTCCTTCGAAGGAGCTACCTAATGCTTTTCAAAAATGACATGGGAGTGAAACAATGTTCATGCGACACAGAGGATCAGTGAATCAGGATCACTGGTGAGGCAGGGAGTGAGATGATGGCGTAGACATAGCCGCATCCATGTGAGTGTATGTAAATTAGAGTGATTTTCTGGGCACAGAAAGGTGTGGGAAAACACTGGGGAACTCAGCATTCAAATGCTGTGGCTGCATCTTCAAGACTGAGGGTGCCAGCCCTTGTGTAAACACATCTTGAGCTTTAATTGGTAATCCCACTCAGAATGGAAAGCACACCTCTTATTTTGTGCTTGTCTATGAACCAGGAGGAAGAGGCAACAACTTCACCTGAGTTAATTCTGAAGTGAAGACATAATCTCTGACACACAGTATCATTTATCCTTTCATGTGGGAAAACCTATTATTAGAGCTTGACTGAAATGTTTAAAACGCTAACAGTAGCTACCTTCAGTTTTCAAATATTGAGTACTAGAGTTTGATGCTGACTTCTCAAGTCTTTAGGCTCTCCTTCTTAAGGAGAGTCTAGTGAAGGTAACCTATTTCTTTAACAAAGCTATGATGCAGTGTGGATGATGAGGGCAGTGAAGATCCTTGGGGGATCCTCTGCAAGACACCCTGGAGCCATTTGCATCATTTAGTTCCACCACCAGTATGTGGCTGCCTGAAGGCTGGGCTGTTGCCTGTTATCTTTAAAAGTAAAGATCACTTTTGATAGGAAATGGGGAGGCTTTTGCTTATGAAAAAGAGTTCACCCAAGGGTGCTCAAGTTAAGAATTCCTTGGTAGTCTCTTAACTGGATAAGACAATGTATAAGAAGATTTTTTTAAACAAAAACATTTTGGTTTTGCTTACCTGTTGAAATTTTGCTTAATTCTGCTGTTCATTGTTAGGACTTCCAAGCTCTGATGAGCACATGCGGTGTCACATTCCCAGGATGTGGTCCGAGACAGTATAACAGTGGGGTAACTACCATCAAATTGTGGCAGTATTCCAGTTCTAACTTGAAAAGAGCATTGCTGACACCTCTTACTACAGCTTTTTGGCTTTCTTCCAAGGTTTCCTCCCCAGCAGATGCTGAAATCCCAGCAGAAAGCGGGGATGAATATAACAAAATAAATGCACAGCATAGCTAATTAGTAATTAAAGTGCCTTAAAGCAGGTATTATCACACAACGGAGGAAGGTTTATTGGATCTCTAACCTCACAGGATTTTTTTTATTGCGCCTATCACAGCATTTCACCATGACTAATTTTTAATGAGTGGATGAGGGGAGGAAGTCCAGCTGTCAGTGACCGCAAGTATAAATCCACAGTAGTTCTCTAGTAAGACAAGTCAGTTTGCTGCGATGGTAGCAAAAGGCAAGTTTGCAGCCAGGCTACTGCTTTGATGAGAGAGCACCAGCAAGAGAAACGTAAGATAAAAAGAGAGTATCTCTAAAGGACTGAAAGACCTTTTTAAAACGTAGCTCCTGGGTAAAGGTCTCATTACATTTGTTCAGCACGCGGCACAACAGAGACCTTCTGAATTCAGTTGCTGGAAGCTGAAGGCATATCCAATGAAATGAAAGCACCAAATATCAAAGTTTGAAATGAAATCTGTAATGGGTGCATTAGGAGCAGGGTTTGGGGAGGAAGAGGATCAGGCTTGATGGACTCTGACAAAATTCCATCGCAATGAGTCACATTTTAATCGAAAAAGAGTAAAAGAAAGCAAGGGTGGGGAAAAGACAAGGGTGAAAATCAGAGGTCACCTGCAGTTGTGGTAACTCAACTGAAATTTTGGAAATGAATCATCGCAGCAGGCAATGGAAGGTTTCACCTCAGGCAGTGACAGGAAATGCAGGGCTGTAGCTGTGTGCAGAGCATTTTGGGCTCTTGATCAGCTTTTATTGATTGGGAAAGTACAGCTGAGCTCAGAAAATCTTCGCTTTGCTCTCATTTTCAGTTCGACAGAAAGGAAAATCTCAAGCAGCCATTTTCAGCTTCTGTTTCTCAGAAGCAACGGGGTAGGTGGGAGGGGAGTTCACACAAGGAGGACCCAAAACTCATAATTTTACTCACATGTCTAATGAAATCACATACTGTCAGTGGCCCAAATGAAAAAATACAAACCCAACCCACAGTCTAGCTCAAAAGAACAGATTTAAACAGCTGCCCAAGAGAAGACTTTACTGAGGCTCTCTTATGTTTGTGAGCACACAGCTACCTAGGATATCTCTCTCTGGAAATAAGATTCA
This sequence comes from Psilopsiagon aymara, assembly GCA_024733675.1. Classification (NCBI taxonomy): domain Eukaryota; kingdom Metazoa; phylum Chordata; class Aves; order Psittaciformes; family Psittacidae; genus Psilopsiagon; species Psilopsiagon aymara. The sequence goes on from JANRGW010037324.1 coordinate 30,021, forward strand.
CTGGGATAGGAAATTATCTTGACCAGAAGATGAGCTTAGTGCCAGTATTTGGGGGTTGGCAGTAAATGGTCTTAAGGTGCTTTCCAACCCAAACCATTCTATGATTCTATGTTTTGTAAGTGAGAGGTTTCCAAACTTCTGCTACCAGGTGTATATGGTGCTGCCTATGGCATCTCAAAATAATTCACATCCCACCAGTAGTAAACTTACTTTGGTAAGCCATGGTCAGATGCCTCTGGATGTGTTTGCCCTTTGGGTGAGAAGAGAATGTGTGAAGATCAAGCTAGCTTATCCACTTGGTGAGGTACAACTCTGTGGTGGCCTCAGCAGCCCAGGAATGGATTAAACGTTAAATGCCTCTAGATCTGGTTGCAAATGACTTCTATATCAAGCCAGTTCTTGGGAACTGATGTTATCTACAAAAGGGTAAATAATGCATGGTGTCTTTACTAGTTCGGGTGTTGCAATACTGCTGTTCAATCCATTCTGTGAATGTGGCAAAGAATGGCAAGTTCTTTATAAAATCATTCCAACCACTAGATAGCAAAATGCGGGAGCCAGGAACTAGCCACAAGACCCTTGACATTTCTGAAGTCTCTATGGACCTTCACTTCTCTCTGCCTTAGCTCTGTTTTTGCTCATGTTCAAGCCTGGCTCATTTGAGCTGTACCTTCTGAAGAACTGATGGGTGAAGGAATAACAGTTAAGTGGCAGTGCACAGAAAAAGGAAGCATTTCCATTTTGCTGTGAAAGGACCAGGTATTATGTGGTGCTTAAACACACACTTAGATGGACGTGCCTGTGCATGTGATGCTCCACTGAAATAGTGTGTGGTGCACATTTATATCGTGTGAGCTTTACCTGTATTTCACATAAGAACATTGCTAAACCTATAATATGTCTGCAGCACCTTGTGTGCCTGTGTCCTGGATTCAGCAGTAGCAGTCATTTTTCTCCTTCTTAATACCTGGTGCAGTGCTGTGGTTTTGACTTTCTGCCTGGGAACAGCACTCTCAACACCGATGTTTTCAGTTGCTGCTCAGTACTGTTACTCTGACCAAGGACTTTCTGAGTCTCATGTTCTGTCAGGGATTAGGGGAAGCTGGGAGGAAGCAGAGAGAGGGCACCTGACCCAAACTACTCAAAGAGGCATTCCATACCACAGCACTTCATGCCCACTATATAAACTGGGGGCAGTTACCTGGAAGTGTTAGATCACTGCTCGGTCAGGCTGGGCATCAGTCGGCTGGTTGTGAGCAGTTGTATTCTCTTCCCTTGTTGTTTCCCTTATCATTATTATTATTGTTGGTGGTATCAGCAGTGGTTTGTGTTATACGTTTGTTACTGAGCTATTCTTATCTCAATCTATGGGAGTTACATCCTTCCGATACTTGTCCCCATCCCTCTGGGAGTGGAGGGGAGGAAAGCTGGGGGGGAATGAGCGAATGACTGCGTGGTACTGAATTACCAGCTGGGCTTAAACCATGACAGGATGACTAGTGGCTATGCTGGTCATTTCAAAGAGGAGCCAAACTCTGGGAAAGTCAAATAAGATTATAGGCTGTGAGGTGCAAATAGTTTTAAAGGAAGAAAAACACGGTGTATGAGTGATGTCAGCTGAGGAGACTCACAGCAAGTTACCCACAGAGTTTGTATGGAATAAAGATTTTGAAAAGTGTGAGAGTAGGCAAAATTTAGACACTGCACCAGATTTTCTTGTTTCCTTATTTTTTGCTTAAAAACACTTATGAAATTACATACAAAATGAGAATTAACAAATCCCCATCTCATAAGAAGAGGACAAAGCAAACCCAGAGCCCCCTCACCTCCTATCACCATTAAGATTCTGCAGCACTTTCGCAGTCTGATGTATGTGAGATGAAGCATCGAAAAGCTAGGAAACCCCAGAAGTTATGGTATCTCACACAAGTTCTCATGGCTGAAGGAGAGATATATCATATTTTTCTTATGAAAAGTAATTCAGAATATGTGTTTATTGCTGTTAATGTACACTGTAACATATGAAGAATATAAAGTGCAAGAAAGTGATTGTGAAGTGCAAAATAGAGCTTTTCTAATATGAAAAGTGTTTTATATGCTGTTTACACAGTTATTAATGACTTCCCTTGGTCAAAACCTCTGCAAACCAATGATTTACAGAATCATTTGTTTTCTTTTAAGTCTATGTTATTAAATATATATATTTTTTAATCAAAAAGTAATTTTTAATTGCACATTTATCGTAATTCTATGTTTCCTGTGTAAGCAGCACACACATGGGGAAATTTGTACCAGAAGTAGATTCCCAAGAGACTCATGGCTCTGAGAATCACCACAAGCTGCCTATGAGATTGAAAGTTTGTTGTGATCTCTGAAGTTCGGCCTGGCCTGGGCACAACCAAAACAAAGTGTTGCTGGTCCAATGATGCCTTTGTGCTTCAGGGAACAAGTGTTTTTGTGCTATAGCTGGGCCTAGCAGTAGGATGTTGGAGAAGAGTATTCAGTGGTATAGGGGCACTAGCAGAGAGTCCACGTGTTAAGGAAGGAAACCTCTGAGCATGTGGTGTGGTCTTCTTTAAACACACCAGGTTTTGACATTTCTGGGAAAGGGAAAAACGAGAGTTGTTGGAAGCTGGTAGACTTCTAGTACATAAAGTATACAAGTTCTGCTATTCAAATGAATTATCAGAGTACTCTGAGACCACCCAGACCTTGTAGATGAGCACGCTTCTTAGCACTGGGGTAAATCTTAAGTGTGTGAATGTTAAAAGAACTTGTGTTAGCAAGAACATAAAGTACTGAATCACTGAGGGTGTTTGCTGAGGGTGCACTGACGGTGCTTGCTTGACCCTCATCACTGTGTACCTGCACACTGTGGAACATCACTTGGTCCTCCTTTTACACCACAGAGGGAAGTGATACAATAATCTTTCTTTTGGGTTTTTTAAATATAGATGCTTTATGATACAGAGCTTGTGACCCAGGAGGAGCTAGAACTGACAACTCTAAAATCCTGTGTTAGTGTCCTGCTGAATCAACCTTCCTGCTATTGTCAGCCTTGGTGACAATGGTGCTACAAACCTCTGTAATGCAATGGAAACATCAGATTGGGTCTGCCCTGTTGGAACTGATCAATGAGATGAGCAATAGCTGAACAGGCTGCGTGTGGCTCTGAGCATGTGGACAGGGTCTGATACAAAGACTGCAGAAATATGTGACCTGCACATTAACATTGGTTAGCTTGTAAATGATCAGGATTGCAATTGCTTTGATTGGAATTTGAAGTTTTACTTGCCTTTTGTAGATAGCCTTATATTACTGATTTTACAAGATTTCCAGCATGAATCATAGAAACATAGAATAGTTAGGATTTGAAAGGACCTTAAGATCATCTAGTTCCAGCCCCCCTGCTGTGGGCAGGAACACCTTCCACTAAACCATGTCACACAAGGCTCTGTCCAACCTGGCCTTGAACACCGCCAGAGATGGAGCATTCACAGCTTCCTTGGGCAACCCATTCCAGTGCCTCACCACTCTTAAAGAATTTCTTCCTTAGATCCAATCTAAACTTCCCCTGTTTAAGTTTGAACCCATTACCCCTTGTCCTATCATTACAGTCCCTAATGAAGAGTCCACCCCCAACATCCCTACAGGCCCCCTTCAGATACTGGAAGGCTGCTATGGGGTCTCCATGCAGCCTTCTCTTCTCCAGGCTCAACAGCCCCAACTTTCTCATCCTATCTTCATATGGGAGGTGCTCC